>JAFBJS010057449.1:0-100319 GCA_016785265.1 Paraplagusia blochii | reverse complement strand
TATATATATAACTAGCGCAATTCACCAGTAGACTTTTTTTTTTTTTTTTTTTAAGGTGTACTCCCAAGAGTGAGAGTTATTTTCATTTGTTTGGTAGCATGTGATTATTGGTTGCTAACTTTAGGAGTTTATTATGGTAATTTCAGAGCCTTGTTTCAGCACTTTGATTTTTCTGTACCTCATGAGCCTCTGTCTATGAAAAGTAAGTCAGGAAATAATAAATTTAATTGTTTGACATGAAAAAGAATGTTGGAACTGGTGTTTTTTCTACATGAAATGTGAGGTTTCACAATATCAAAGTTGGAAAATTGCATAAAAACTGATTTTCAGTCTCTGAAAAAACAAACTGTAGAATTTTAAATGCGTATCAATGAAGTGCTGAAATAACAACTTTGCAAAGTTATGTTTACCTTAAATTAGTTATTTGAAGAGCCTGATCCATGAAATAAAAGCTAAACATTTGCAGTCCATTAAGATAGCAAATACAATTCCAGTCCAATTCCCTAGAATATGTCTAAATTCTGTGAGCTTGTGAATTACAGTCCTTGTAGGGTCCTTCAAGAAGTAGGGATCTACTTGTTAAATAAAGATGTCTTAAAAACATTTTATACAACAAAATAAAACAGAATTCGTATTCCTTTCCCAAATCATGGGATTTGACACAGAGGGTTGACACAAATATGCTCTACTTCTAGAAAAGGATGTTTCTCTAAAGTAAATCAGCAATCAACACCTATATGAGTGAACACTGCAGCTCCCTCTCCTTATCCACCAGTTGTTCTCCATAGCCTCTTGTGTAACGCATCCTGGCATCTTTGCCATGGCAACGAGCATCTTTGCTCAACACCTTGGAGCCTCTGACTGTTTCCATAGAAATGATATCAGCTAGGGCTACAGAACAGAACAGACCAGACCCAAGCACCTCATTTTGAGTGTTGGGTTTTTATACAACTGAAGCCCAAGTCCCAGGCCTTCAATGCTACTCGAAGAATAATGGGTATTGACTATAAAAAGTCCACCTAACTTGTATGACACAAAAATTACATTGCAAACATTATAACAAATCAAAACCTTCAATGATGTGAAAGATAAATAGCAAAACATTATATTTTGTGGAAAAGGAAATGTCCATAATGCCCCAGATGATAATCCCTAATTCTATTCATCCATCCATGTACCAAATTTGTACCTCAAAGTCTTGGATTTACCATTACTGCCCATGAACAGCAGTGACATTTAGTTATGAGCTGGGTCAAAATGTCTCGCTCTTTTTCTTACTGACGCGTTTGAAACGATTTATTCTTAAACTGATATAATCAAGTATAATCAATAAACTGTAAATCTGCGGCTGATATTTACATCAGTGAATCAATAATCATCACAAACCAGTATTTTATGTAATGTGTTACCGCAGTAACGGTTGCCTGTTGCCTAGTGACGGAGCCCGTCCCCCATGGCCAAAAACCATTCGCGCATGCGCAGCTTCGTCAGCAGCGCTATCATGGCGGCATCCAGCAGGCGCGTGCAGTCCGTGCTGCGGAAAGCCGTGGTACCGTCTCTGGTCGTTATTCTGGGAGCTACCGGTACCGGCAAGTCGAAGCTTGCTATTGAAATCGGAAAACGCCTTCAGGGGGAAATCATAAGTGCCGACTCCATGCAGGTAAGACGCGTTGACGTACACGTAAACCTTGTTTACACCGGTGCTGTTGAAATATAAGGTCAAATTAAGCGTTCTAATCCGGCGGAAAGGCTAACTGAATAGGAGTAGCTGAATAGTAATTGTAAATCGAAAATGAAATAAAACGCTTTTTCATAACGCCGTTAAGTTATAGGTCAGTGTTTGTCGACACACCTCGAAGACTTTATATTCAGAGTCAATCAGTCTAGTTATTGGCAACAATAGGAGAGACACGTAGGCCGCAGGAGGCGCTATAAATCAAATGTGGTGACTAATGTAATATAGTAGTTTGCTACAGTGATACGCTATTGTGTAAACCTGCCATGGGTGTATTTGTTGCTTATAGCTTGTTTTATTTGTGCTCCCATAGATCTCCAACACTGCTCTGTTAAGGAATCTAAATTATGTCACTATTTTGAGGTGCAAATCACCATTCTGGTAAGGTTATGTCTGCAGGTAGGCCTTCAGGCCTAACCCAGCTTACTATCGGCTCTGCATGAGTAGATGCCAGTTAATGGAGAAATTATGTCAGGGGACTCACAGGGTACAGTCTTTGCAAGTGAGTAAATGCTTTTTGTATATTTCATATGACCCATTTAGATGACTTAACAATTGGTTTTGTTTAATTCTATTGGGGGGAAAAAGGGATAGGAAAAGGTATGCAAACTCCCTGTCAATTTGACATTGTGATCCACACTACTGCACACAAAGAATTGGGACCTCTGCATTTAACCCATCTCCATAGTGAATAATTGGCAGCTTTGAGTGCCTAGTGAGCAGTGAGTAGAGACAGTGCCATTTGAACCTGGAACCCTCCGGTCTCAAGTCTGGCTCCTTAACCATTCGGCCACCACTGGCCCAAGGATATCTATTTGTTTCTCAGGAAAAATTTAATCAACCTTTTTCTCTGACATTTATAGGGAATTCTGGGCATTGCAGAGAAAGAGCAGAAGTACAATCACAATACAAATCATCAATATCGTTTGAACAAGTTTAGCTGGTCAGATTATAAAACTTGAATGAGCTTGGCCTCCAGGCCTTAGTTTGCCCTCACATGTGTCAATGGCATTGTTCTGGATACATTGACTTCAACTTTAACTTCAACTTCATTTGTGTCCTTCTTCTTTTCCTATCGGCTTCTGTTCCTTTTCTCAGGGGTTGCCACAGCAAGTCAACAATATCCATCTCACCCTGTCCTCTCTATCAACATCTCTAACTCCAACTACCTTCATGTCCTCTCTCGCTGCATCCATAAAACTCCTCTTTGGCCTTTTGGTCTCTTACCTGGTAGCTCCGTCTCTAGCATTCTTCTACCGATATAATCACTGTCGCTCCTCTGAACATGTCCACACCATCTTATTCTAGCTTCTCTAGCTTTTTTTGCCAAACCTCCCTGTCTTTCTTCAACTTTATTTGTTTATAGTGCCAAATAATAACAACCATTATCCCAAGGCACTGCACCAACAATTGTGTAAAATAAACAAGTTCCAGTAAACGAACAGGGATACTTACCCAGAACGGACAGGCGGGTAGCAAGAAAAAATACTAATTAGATTTATCTACACAGGTTATCTAAAATTCCCATTACACACACACACACACACACACACACACACACACACACACACACACACACACACACACACACACACACACACACACACACACACACACACACACACACACACACTACTGGGGTACTTCAAGTCTTAGCTACTGTGCGAGAAGTTGTTTTCCCATAACTTGTTGAGGGTGGGTGGTGTTTTTGGGGGTCATCTTGCATGTTTTTAGGAGTTCATGGTCAATTTGGTCACTGTGCACCATATTGTACCGATATCTTACAGTCAATAGGGCGCGAAATTTGCGGTAGTCCGGTCCCCCGAGGCGACTTAATTTCCCATTTGGCGAGTTAATTCAGTTACTAGCCAGCCCGGTTGGCTAGTTGAAAATATATTCTTAAAACGCGTTTTTATGTTGAAAATATAAACATAGCGTTTGATACAGCGTTAACCAAACCGCCATACAATACGAATCATAAATGTGCCGTTTAATTTATTACCACTGCACATGTCTATGACGCATCTCGTTGAGTCTCGCATGCTCTCACGTGATAACAACCAACCAGATTTCAATACTTGGGACCATATTATCGTCCATATAAACACGTCCATATTACACTTTCAACTGTTAAAACATCTTTGTAATGTGGAATTTTCTGAAAGGAGTTAAGCCGCCACCTGAGATGGGGAAAAAACGACCAAGGTCGGAAGAAGAGAAAAGGGTTGCTGATAGGGAATACGAGACAGAAAAACGGCAAAGGTTTTACAAGTATGGGAGCGCGGCCGGCCCTGGCTTCATTACGATGCGACCGCCCGACTAATGTTTTGTACCCCCTGTTCTGCGTTTTACAAAAACCGCAATTTGACGAAGAAATCCGCGTTTGTAAACGGCAGCGGCAATTTCAAATATGAAAGTGTCGTTGCACACGAGGGCTGTGAAAATCACCGTCGAGCAGTGGCTGCCGAGACTGCCAGTACAGCTGTTATTGGTAGTAGCAATAAAAAGTAAATTTCTTTTTATATAATGTATTTTTATAGTAACATGAAGTTGGCAGGACCCTTCCTTTGCATACATGGCATTCAGGGCCCACTTGCACAAAACATCTTAAGTCCTTTCTTGTCCTTAAATTTAAGTATTTCCTTATCTCTTTTTTCATAAAAGATGATATATATTAATGTTATTGAAATTATTTGCTTTAAAACTTTATAAGAAAATTGCTTTATTTCTGTGATTATAATACATAATCAGATGATTGTGATATCTGTAAAAATTAAGGTAATTAAACTACAATATTGAAACAACACATAGGCAAGTATAGGATAAGATTATCCTTAACTTAAGATTTTTTGTGCAAGTGTGGCCTGCTGACTTAATTCTGGTGCTCAATTTTATTTTTTTTTTATTTAATACTCATTTGCCAAGTTTTGCAATGTCCTGATTATTTTTTATTTTATTATGGTGCTCTGAATTGTTATATTGTAGTGCTCTAAATTATTTTAATTGTCTTATTGAAAAACAGTTGCGAAATATTCTTGAAATAGAATAAAATGCATATTAACTATGAACAATTGTGGTCTTTTGTGTCATTTTTACAGTGTTGAACTTACTGAGATTGGACGCATTTTGGCTAGTTGATTTTCTGATTGGCTAGTAACTTTGTAAGGTAACTAGTCCGGCTGGCTGGCAAGAAAAAATATGAATTTCTAGGCCTGGTCAACAATAAAATCTCCTCATTGGTCAATGATTTTCATATTTCATTTTAGTTGTGTCTTGACTTTTATATATTTTATGTATATTTGCAGAATAAGGTTCGGAAACACTGGTTTCAAGGTTACAAGTTATCATGGTTTAATATGTTCTGCATTATTTCTGTGTCTGTGTTTTTACAAGCGACTGTTTTTTTTCCCCAGTCTCTAGGTACAGCGTAAACTGAGTTACTCAATAACACACCTACAACCTACAACATCAGAAACTTTTGTGTCTTGAAAAGAACCTTAACATCTCTAGACTTCATTATCTCCAGACTATCTGAGTTTGGTGCTGGTTGCTTTCTCTCTGTTTGTGTGGGTATCAGTGGAAAATAAATGTTGGCGCTGAAAAAAGGGGGAAAGGGACTGCTTACATGAGAACTGGGCTGTGTGTAGGCTACAGTCAGACTGTGTTGTCTTTGGGATAGGAAACAGTTTGGACTTGTTTGGTAGAAAGCATCACTGTGCTGAGCTGGTGCACATTCAGCTCCGTGCTCTGCCGGCCCAGCAACTGATAGTGAATGGGCACACTGTGGCTACTGGGAAGTCTCTATTGTCCTGTGCAAAATCGGTTCCCACACTCCCTAACACTTCTATTGTGTCCTGTCACCCCTTTTGCCCCTCTGGCCCTTGCCCCCAACCTACAGTTCAGTGGACATGCAAGGGGATGTTATTCACTCATTAAATGAACAAACTATCTATGACACAAGTGTTGCTCTGTACTGTCTTTTAACAAGGCAACAGCAAATCTTTGTGAGCCCTTCTGTTTCCAAAGTGTGTTCCGGGACCAGCAGTCTCACTTCTGAGGAAAATTGCCAAAATGGAAAAATGTTAGTTAATTGAATTAAAGAAATGTCATGTTTTTCCCTACCTTTTAATTATTAGGCTTAAATGAAGTGGCATGGTTGAAGAGATACATGAAAATAATATATTTGAAGGCCTTATACAGTGCTTTCTGGTAACATATACAGTAAATAATAATATAGGACGGCTGTTTAAAAAAATCTAGAAGTGATTCTGATTAATGGGAAAGGTCAAGTTAAGATCTGGAAAAGATGGCGTTGTCCATGTTTATTCAAGCTATGCTATGGACCAGATTATCGTTTTATCACTCACTCGGATGTTACCAAGCTACACAATCTTAAGTTTGTAAAAAAGAATGCACTTCTGTAATCTACAGCAATAAAATTGCAGAGGCAGTTTGACATGAAGTCATGATTCTAAATATTGCTTTGTACATATGCTTGAATGAGTTGAAAAGAAAGGACTTATAACCAACTAACGTCATCTACACCAAAATATAAAAATGAATTTATTTTTAAAAAACTTTGCTGTTTGCAATTTTGTTGCATCAATTTTCAGTTGGGCAGGTTACCATAAACATTTTTGTGTTATTTGACCCATTAACTTTTTTCTAAAATTAGGACTAACAAATTTCCCTCCTTTTTAAGAAATTTCTAAAAATCTAAAACATCTAAAAATACTTTTTTAAGTCTTTTTGAGTCGCATTTGGATTGCTAGCACATTGGCAGTAGATTAGCTTTCATGACAAATTGGTATTTAGCAATGTACTGTTGAACTTTTTGCAACTGCCTTTCAATTGTCTGACATCCTTATGTTGTTGCCATGACCCCAGGGTAAAGGATGATTTATTAAGCACCATCTTAGTTGACAGCACTTAGCAAGGCGTTATTGGTAATAGGAAGCCAGCGAGCATGCACAGTGACGGGGAAGGGATGGAGTAAGAGCTGATGATACCTTGCTGATGATACAACACCAATAAGCGGTTTTAAAGGAGGTCAAACCTCCTTTAAAACCGCTTATTGGTTTTACCTCCGGTGATAAAACTCTAATAAAACTCAACAGTAAATTGAGAGGACCACATAGGCAAAGTTGGATCAGCAGAATTTAATATGAGATATATTTTCGGACACAGATCATTTTTTTTAGGTTTTCTACATTTAGACGATGCCGGTGGTTCCATTCTCATTTCCTCACCTCACTTCTATGGTGAGTAGAGGAATGCGGTAGATTACTTCACAACATTCAAGGTTTTCAACATTCATTCTAGTGAAAACATCTTGTGTCGGTTCAATTTAGCTGTCGTGTGCTTATAGGCTCTTTGGGAGTGTATAAGGAGCTGATAAAGTACATCAACAGTTTAGTGTAGTAGTGTTGTAGCCGTTATTGGTTAATTTATTGGCTTTACTATTGGACGGATACCAATAAGCACATTACTGACAATTCATTGAACTGGTTATAAACGTGCAACCCCACAAAAATTGAGGAGGCCATGTTTCTTGGCATGAGCAAATGTCTGATGCTGAAGTGTTCCATTTCATGAAGTAATGGTAAATATTAGATTATTTTGTTAATGTTGGGAGATCTATATTTTTCTTTTATATTATGGCTAATAGACCTTCCTCATGCATATGCAACAGACATTAGGTCACTGTTTGTGGAACCAGAGGCTGGAGACTCTTTGCCTCATGTCTCCATGAAGGACAAAGTGAATGTTCTTAGAAGCACAGCATGAACAGGGAAAGGCGTGCCTGCAGCAGATAATTCGCTCGGTTCATGATGTTGCTGTATGTGAGAAATTGCTACGAGTCGATGGGACATGTGTCACATTGATGAAAATAGGGACATTAAAGATGAATTAAGGATGCCTTTTTTGAAATGATAACCGTATTAGAGCTTATTCCCATTTTGAAGTTGCAAATACTATATGTTACAGTTGCCTTACCTTAGGCCATTTTGTTATTTTCAGTAACACAAGCTACTGGGTTTCTGTGTGGAAATTGTGACCGTAAGGATTGTATATAATTTTCTTTGAATATTTTAATGAACACAGCATTGATTAGTATCTTTGGAATCCATTTAGACCAAAGAAGACTTTTGCGGGAATTCCTCTGTATCGTAACGTTGGTTAAGTAAAACTTTGGAGGAACCATGTCGCCAGAAGGTTATCAATCAGTACTGGATTGGTCGAACATGATCACGTGTTGATTTGTGCCGTCACTGGTCTGAAGAAACTAGCTCCTCATCATAGTAAAAAGGTTGAACTTTTTTTGCTCTAAGTTTAACTCTCTTTTTAGACATAAGCTTAGCATAAGCTAGTTCACAGCGAGGTGAAATAAGAGTTCACCTTACAGCATAAACATGGTATCATCCATCTTGCACATAACTCATACTCTCACTTATTCACCTTTGATCTAAGAAATAATACTCCGACAGACAGACCCTTTATTATTTATTCATGTTTCTGGAAACACACTATCATATTTTTTCCTCTTGGCCCCAACGTTGTGACACAAGTGCAAACACATACATTGACACCAACTGCCGATCTGCGCATTAGACACATCCCACACTTAAGGACTGTGCAGTAATGCGGTATATCGCATCATAGTCATCTACTCTTACTTTGCTCATTCCTTTTCCTCTCCGTGTGCATATCCCTTAGTTTCTCCCCTACGCCCTCCCTCTGCATCTCTGTCTGGTGTGACTCTGACCTGTCTGGTCTTTGACGTATCTGCTTGTATTGTAACTGAGGCAAAAGATGCTACTGCCTCCCACATTTGATTTCATGATGCATCTTTCCAAGAGGTCCAGGACATGGTCTGTGCAGGATCAAGCCTAAAAAGAGAGCTGATTACATCTCTCTTTGTAGTTGTTTGTCTTAAATGTACGTGATTTGCAGTCAGCGGGTGTGGTATTGCGGTCACCGCTACAGTAAAGCAACAAGGGAGAGTGAGGATGGCAGCATGGAGGGTCATGAGGGGCGGGGGCGAGGGGGTGTCATGAATGATTTATTAGTCTGGCATTACTAGGCCATTCCCCACAGAGAGGAGGAGAGGAGAGGAAGGGGAAAGGAAAAGGAAAGGAAGGAAGGACAGACAGATGGACAGACAAGTAAGGAAAGAAGAGGCAATGATAATGAGGAGAGTCAGAAGGATGGAGGGAGATATGACTTGTTGGAGAACAATGACATGAAAAGTATAAATAGAAGTAAAGGAATAAAAGCAAAACGAAGGAAGGAAAAGGGTTTCGGAATTATATCAATGGGGAGTCTGACTGTGAGACTTGATTCAGGGGTCAGAGGAAGGATACATTTTTCCGTCTTCCGCTTTTGACTTGGTGTGCCACAACACCTGTTTTTGATGGAAGTCAAAACATGTCGATTGTGAAACAACACTGTAATTAAAATGCTGAAATCTCCAATTTACATAGGGCTAATTTGATGGACCACAAGAAAGAAATGTTTCTGGTAAAGTAAAAACCTCATAATATTGGTGTCATTTAATCTTAGTAGTTTTAATTTGTCAACATCAAAATATATATAGTGTGTTTCTGGAAATATTAATAAGTATAGACTTTGTTGGTTGGAAAAAGCTTATTTTTTCTACTTAAATGTGAATAATGCAGGAGTTTGTCCTGTGCAAGCTGGCTGCCAACAATGTTAATGCAGGGTTGGCTGTAATATGAACCAACCCATCATTTCATCTTGCACTATCATCTTGCATGATTGTCACTTTGTTAAAGAACAATCTAGATGGATACAGCAAAGAGTTTGTCCCAAAAAAATTCTGTCCATTTGTTCAGACAAGACATTTCATCTACTATATATTGTTTATATTTTATTCTGCAGAACATCTTTAAGGCAAAATGGCACGGTTTGACACAAGATCGTGCTAGACCAATCGAGTAGCTGATTGACGACGAAGTTAACAATACAGAGGAATTCTCCCACAAGTGTAGTACAGTGAGCCAAATGGATTCTCAAAACCGAGTTAACAAGAGTTAGGACAAGTTAGTATTGCTTAGACCAAAATGTCTAGCAAAATGTGTAATAAACACAACACAATTTCTCAGATTCAATGTGCAAATTCTTGTTTTGTTGTATTGCTGGAAACACAATGTTTTGCATAATAAGTAAAATGATTTGCCAATTTTCTGGCACCTTTTGATAAACATGGGCACAACTCATGTTTTTTATGTTTCATTTAGGGGAAAAAAACATTTCCATCAACCCTATTTTAGTATTTTATATTACAGAAACAGTTTTGCTGTGTAATGATTATAATACTTTGTCAGCGACGGCTTCTACTCCAGAAAATTACCTATCTTACTTGTAGAAGTAATTCTCGTGACACTGCCAATCTACAGCGCCATGACTGAAATGTTCCATTCACTGGCAATTGGAAAAATAGCTTGATACCTGCTGGGTTTTTTTTTAACCAAATCCACAATTTTCCATGCATATGTAGTTTTTTTTTTGGTAGTATATTTGCATTTCAATCTTCTCTCTGTGTTGAATGAGTGTTTGTTCTCACTGCCTCCTTCTCTTTTCTGTTTGTCCTGCCCTTGCACATTTTTGTGCCCCCCTCTTCCTCCTTATTTATATGGTAGAGTAACAGCTGTCTCGTGCAGGGCATAAGGTTCGCCAGGCAGGGCGGCCGGCTGCAGGCTTTGCAGAGCTCAAACACTGAGCTTATTGTCTGGCACTCACACTCACAAATTCATGACCTATTATAAGGCAGGAGAGTATGGGCATCTGAACCCATGTTAGCTGTGTCTCATTTGAAGTGTATCTCTGCCAATTATGACTTCTGCAAATGCGTAATGGCTGATTGTGAGTGCTCTTTTTAGGGCATTTAAGCAACCTCCAAGAACCCAATTGTTTTTGGGAAACTTCTAGTTGTGAGCAAGATTTTGAATTCTAATATATTAGGCAAATGACCAATTGCTGGGTTTTAATGCAGCCTTTGACAATCGGTCAGAAAAAGTTAATTTTCTAAATTATATTAAAAGCATAGAAATGCAAGAAATTGTGTTATGTTCTGCACAAGATGGTTGCACCGGAAAAACAAGTTATTTCAAGCTTGCAGCAAACATTTGTCGCAAAAATCCTGCCCATTTTTATGGCAAGGGCATTTCATGCAACACTAGCTTCTTTGGAGCATGATATGATTTTGGTTTGTGTGTGGTGGCATAGTTCCAACATCTGGTTATGCTAGACCAATCTTGCAGCTGACAGATGACAACACCCTGGCAACATGGCTGCCTCCATGGTTTTACTCAATGTTACTGATGCACAGGAATTTTTCCAAAAGTTTTGTACAATGGGCCATATTTAATCTAAAAAGTTATTTAGACCTATGCTTGAATGAGTTGAATCCAAGAATTACGACAAACTAGTACTGCTTACACTAAAATATTAAGGGAAACTCGTAATAAAAACTTTAGGGTCTGCATTATCAATGAGTGACTTCGTTGGTGACTAATAAAAATCACACTGGGTTTTTTGTCCTAATAAGCAAGGTTTTTAAGTTAAATTGCAATAAATCAGAACATTCATGGCTGACTGTTGGGTTAAAAGCCAGAGTCTTTGCTTCGCTTAGGGTTTTTTTTTTTGGGCAGACAGAATATCTCACAGGAAAAGAGTCACTGAAACTAGTTGAAAACAACCACATGAAATGCACTGTTTACCGGTAAAGGCCTTGTACTGCCAAGAAATGTTTAAAAAAAAAGACAAACGCAACCTCAAAAACCAAAACATTGATGAAGGAAATCAAGGACAGCCTTCAATCCCATGACCATTGCAGCATGCCATTCTTGATCATTTTGTCAAAACTATCACTCTTTACTTTTGAGAGAATGTTCATTACTCTTAGCAAAACAAACTCTTTGAACAATCTGTATGAATGTGCCTGCGAGTTTGCTCGTGCGTCAGGCAGAGCGGTGTTGATCAAGGATGGGCTGTGTTGAATAATGTTTGCAAATGTGTCATGGAGCATCCTGTTCTCTCTAACAAGTACATAGCGCTCTTCTGTTTGTCTTACGTGCATCCATCAATCCATCTGTCCCCCATCAATCCCTTCCATTGGCAGAGAGAAACCTTGTGCACTCATGTGAATAATTTATCAGCCAGTTTGGACAAAAAATCTTTGTCCAAGAGAGCGAAACCCGCACGTTGCAGACGTGATCGGCAAACCCCCTGCGTACTTGCAATTAATTAATCATTGCACATGCAAACCTCAGCTGGGTGTAATTGCACTTTGCAGCACCAAATTTAGGGTGCAAGACGCTTGATTACAAAGTTGGATCGAACTCGACAGGATGTGGTCCCGCCTCACGCCGCAAAATGCTTACTCGAATGAAAAACAAAGTTGTTTTGTTCGGCAGGAATCCTGAATGAAGTCGATTGTAGTGACTGAACACAATCATCAAAAGGAAGAAAGCTAATGTTAGGTTGTAAACTGATTATTTGGCGACCACATGGATTCTGCAACACCAACCACCAAGCTTGTAACTTTTAATTTAATTTGGCAATCTCCTGCTTTTCTGTACGTCTCTGTTAATGTAGATGTAAAAACACACAGAAATGTGGATCTGTCTCTTGTATGACATCTCACTTAGTACGGTTGAAAGGCAAAGCAAAAAATAAGCAAAAGCAAAACAAATTTGTCATCGTGACTCACACCACTGCACACAATGAAATGTCAACTATGCATTTAACCCATCAACAAATTTGCCTGTGGGTAGCTTTGAGTGCCCAGGGAGCAGTGGGTGGCATCAGTGCCATGCTTATGGATCTCAGTGGTAACCTGGCAGCTGGTGGAAATTAAACCTAGAACCCTCTACAGTTTCTAGCCTCAAAGCCACAACTGTCACAAAGATATGTACTCAAATGATAAATAGGTTATTAACAGTTGTATTTATTGTACAGTATTAATACATATCTGTTCATTTGTCACTGGGTCGAATTCTTGAAGGAAAATCCTTTTTTTTTTTTTTCAGTGGCTAAAAACACAACATAATACTGGGCACAAATAAGATTTATTTATGCCCAGTATTACGCATTTCAGTTTGGGACAACACTGACAGGAATGTTTAAAGAAAAAGCTAGAGAGGCTATATTAAGATGGTATGGACATGTTCAGGGAAGGGACATTTGGTATATTGGTAGAAGAATGATCCTAGAGATGGAGGTAGTTGGAGATAAAGTGTTCCAAATTATTATGCACAATTAATTCAGAACACACACGTGTGCTAGCTGATGGGGGAAAAAAAAATCCAGGACTCTTTTTTTTAAGTGGCAAATCAGTCTGATCAAAAGAGCAGCTGTAAAAATGCTGTGTTACAGTTGCCTCCAACATGCCCAGGACAACAAGATGCAGGGTCCTCCAGGGGTTTGCAGCGGTGCGTTAGCCATCATTTCGACCTCCACTATCTCCACACAAGCAAAAAGGTTCCAGTGGGCCACGTAATACCTGAAGACTGAATTCAAAACGGTTCTGTTCACCAATGAATGTCGTGTAACCCTCGATGGTCCAGATGAATGGAGTAGTGGATGGTTGGTTGACGGCCACCCCATGCAAACGATAATGTTTTGATTTAAATAGTGCTTGATTTCAGTTACATTTAAGTCAGGCATGACCTGCTAATGTTGATAATTTTACACATAACCATTTTTTGTTCTTTGACAATAAATTGTGTGGAAACTCCAATGTGCGTAATAAGTTGGAACATGCATTTTGAGTGCAGTTGTGATTTTTCCTTTTTTTTAAATGTACTAGTATTATTGGGAGGTTCATTCTGAGATTTAGATATTGTATTGTAATGGTTGGTGACTAGAATTATGATGAATGCCACATATAGATCATTTAGGAAAAACTGAGAAAATATGATTTGCAAAATAATTTGGAATACAGAAGATACAGAGGACAGGGTGAGATGAAAAATGTCTCACTATGGCAACCCCTGAAAAAGGGGATATGATGAATGGAGAAGAAAGAAGATTTTGCATTGCACTTAGATATTAGATAAACAGTCTCCTATAAAATTTACAATCTTTTTTTTTAACCAGCTGGTTCAGTAGTTGTGTAGCTGCATTTTCCCAGACTGTGTGTAGAGGCTGCTCTTAAGATGGCAGGAGATGGCGTATTCACCATGAGCGCATTGACTCACTAGTAAAAATATGGTATAAAGATCCTAGAACCAAGAGTTAACAAAGGTTATTATTATGAAAGTAAAAAGTAAAGCATGATTGGTCCTAAAAGTGACAGTGTTTTCTGTGGCGAATATTTAAGAGTTTTACTGGCAACTGTGGATCTGATTCACTTAATGAGCTGCGCACATCCCTTGAATGGATGGTTATAGACTGCACACAGATGCCTAAATGTAGGCCAGCATCCTGAGACGTGTTTTGTTCAAGTGACGAAAGGCATTTATATTAGTCACTCTGACTGTAAAAAAAAAATGGCAGCTTAACTTTCCTTCAAGAGCAAGGATTTTTCTTTTGTTATCTGTTGAATCTTTATTTTTCTCTCACCTACAGGTGTATCAGGGCCTTGACATTATAACCAATAAAGTAACGGCTGAGGAGCTGGCTCAATGCAAGCATCATATGATCGGCACTGTGGACCCGCTGGTCAGCAGCTTCACGGTGGTGGACTTCAGAAACAAGGCCCAGGCCCTGATATCCTTTATCAAGTAGTAGCAAAGGGAACGTGGTTATTCGCATACATAAAGCATCCATTTGATCCACTGTAGAAGACTTTTGAGAGAATTCCTCTGTATCAGTAACTTAAAAAATGATGGATGCCGTGGAGGCAGCCATGTTGCCAGACTGTTGTGTATGTAAGCGTTGTAGTATGTAAGCGTTGAAGTATGTCACTGCTCGCAAAGCAGAATCTCATCACGTCCTGAAGAAGCTGGTTATGTATAAAAAGCCTTAAGTAATGGGCTGGGTTCTTGCGATGACCTCTTTGCTTTAAGCTTATGGTAACTTCTAGCCCAGGGGTCGGTGGCTCCTTCATCCTTTTGTTGTGGCTCTCTGTGACTTATAAAATAAATAATGAGTATTTTATTAAAATTAAATTTTATTTTTGTTTGTTCCTTTTAAAATTTTATTCTGAATGTGAAGATTATAGTAAACTTGTAACATTAAAATAAAACTTTTTTTAATATTTTTATTGCCCAAAACAGGGGTCGGCAACCCACGGCTCCGGAGTCACATTTCGTCTCTTTTGGTCTCTTTTCTTCCTTATGCTGCGAAAAATTATTTCCACAAGTCACACCGAGCGTAGTTGTGTATATGTATTGATTGAAAGTGTATTATTGTGTGCCGTGGTTTGGAAGAAGTTCCATTCACCTACATGAGGATGTGAAAGCGTCCAGGAGAAAGGGCAAAGTGATTTCACGATACACGCAGTTGTGAAACGTGCATACACAGACTGTAGAACCGAGCGCTCTTCCCCCTTCCCACTGTCATAGCAAAGAAAGGAAAAATGGTTCGGTAATATTAGCTTTAGTTTTTTTTTTTTCATCACAGAGCAAATGTTTGAGTGTCTGTCTGTAATGTGTCTGAACAGCATGACTCAGCACTATGAACAGAAAACTGCAATAAAGGACAGTAGTCATCTGTCCTTTACACTGACCAGTTCTGTCATCTTCATTAGATCTACAGAACATGGTACAATTGTTAAAGCTACTTTGTTCAACCCTATACCAACGACACCAGAAACAGTTTTGATGTGGGCTGAACAGGTTTATCAGGTAACCATGTTGCAAAAAAAACACTATTGTTGTTTATACAAATGGTATAGGTAAAGAAAATTATACTGCAAAGCTAAAGACAACAAAAACATATACTGTGTTATCTTAATTCTAGATACACAAAAATATTGGCAGCTCCTATTGTTTTCTTTTACATGGAAACTGGTACCAAATGGCTCTTTGGGTGTAAAATGTTGCCGACCCCTGTTCTAGCCTAACAAGATTTGTCATCTTGCAGAGAACATAACTCCAACAGTTGTTTTATTCAAGCTTTATGTCGGGGAAAAATCACCACTGGCCTTATTAGTCTGACTTTCCCCTTTAATGCTCATACTTCCCTGACAGTTGACATAAAAAGGCATAAAAGCCTTTACCAACCCCCCCCCCCCCCCCCCCCCCCCCCCCCCCCTTGACATAAAAAGGCATAAAAGCCTTTACCAACCCCCCCCCCCCTCCAATTAACTACAGCCAAGTCCCACACAGCAGTCTGTTGATTGGTCTCTCATTCATTGACCGTAGAGATCACTAGAGGAAGTATTTATAGACCTGTCTGTGACATGCGCTCAAATGCACACTTTTCATGTTCTCTTTGGAGCAGTCACACCTTTCTGCAGACCCCAGTCATCACCCAGATGTGGACGAGAAGGCGATAAGTGGAGGCAGTATAAATAAATGACAATGGCACATAGACTTCTTTCACACTCTCTCTCCGTTTCTCTCTCACCCTCTGGTGTTTTGAGTGCATGCGGTAGCTCCAGGAATAAACTGAGTGCAATGCGTGTCTGCCAGAGGGAAAACAGGGTGGAAAAGAACGACGTTAATCCAGATCAAAGAACGGTAATGGGTACCTAACCTTGAGTGCAGATAGTAACATGGATGGTTTAATAATGTCGAATTGAAATTTTACTGTTAAGTTTTTTTTTTTTTTTTTTTCCCCTCAAATGTTAGTGTAACGAGTGTTAGTTTGTCATAATTATTTGTTTCAATGCATTCAAGGATATGTATAAAAGATTGCTTAGAATACATCTGGTCCACTGTAGAAAATTTAGGAAATTTCTCTCTAATGCTTAGTAAAACCTCTCTCAAGAACAAAAGACTTACAATACCTTGAAGAAGTTCTTTGCTTTAAGCTTAAATTATTCTTTTTATGTATAGTTTGGCAACCCTTACAGCCTACCGGGCAAAATCCCAAAATCTTTTGCAGAACATAACTTGAAACACACATTTTTTGTGCCTATTCTTAAAAAGCTCAAAGAGCCCCATTGTCTTGCAGGTCTGCCCTTATTTAACATGTCTATCACCTTAAAACTTAGTCCTGCACCTCCTGTTGTTCCTTTACTTGACATTCCTGACAACCATCTTCTTTTTTTATATGGAATTCTGTATTTTGTGGATCGCTCCTTAACAAACTGAACATAGAGGACATGCACCAAAGGAACAAGCTGCCAGTCATTGTCGGAGGAACTAATTATTACATCGAGTCCCTGCTGTGGAAAGTGCTGTTGGATACGGCGGTGAGAAAGTCTGACTATATAAAGCTCAGTCAGCCACAGAAATGCCCTGCAATAAACACGTCTTTACTCTTGAAAACAAAGAAATACAAGAGCCAGACGGAGTAATCAGAAAGTTTGACATTCCTCATGGGTTAATTTCAATTTCTGCTGCGTAACAATGCGCAATCCTTACACAGCAGGAGAAGGAAGAAGCAAGAGAAGCAGGAGACTTTGCAGCCAAGAGAAAGTTGGAGCTGGAAGCACTTAACGGATCGGAATTACACAAGCTATTGGCGCAGGTTGATCCGCAAATGGCCACCATGCTGCACCCCAATGACAAACGCAAGATTGCTAGGTGATTAAAATAAAATCAATTAGACTTTTTTGTTTTTCTTTATTTTACAAACTTCATCCGGGCAATCACTTTTGGTATTGTTCTTTACCTTTGCCTATAGGATTTACTGTTCTGTGTGCAACCTGTCAGTGTATTTACAGATGCCTGTTTGTCTGTATAAGAGCAAAGCACAGATTGGTTTGTCTAGAGTGTTTTCATGTATTGTATAAAGCCCCAAGAGGTAGCTTTTTGAACACACACACACACACACACACACACACACACACACACACACACACACACACACACACACACACACACACACACACACACACACACACACACACACACACACACAATCATACATATACTCGCGCACACTTGCTCAGCGGGATAAGCAGCAGTCATTACAGCCGAGACTCTACACACAGTTACATACAAATACAAAGAAACAATATACAAAACAGACAATGACCCCTTGCCCTTATAGACCCTCGCACCTGCTGAGGAACAACTCCCAAAAAACCCAGGCAGGAAAAAAGGAAGAAACCTCAGGGCGATCGACAGCGGAGGCAATCCTCACCCAGGACGGACAGGCAAAACGGTGGCAGTATAAGATGTGTATAAGAAATCAATCATACATATACTCGCGCACACTTGCTCAGCGGGATAAGCAGCAGTCATTACAGCCGAGACTTCACTCTGAGCAGGTTAGGTCACCCTGCTCTAGTACCTTACACAAGAAGATGGGAGCACTCTTGTCATAATGATGTCATCATAGTCAGACAGGGCTGCAAAATATGTTTTTAAATGTCTTTGTATCTTAAAATATTTTAAGAAAATGTACATTTTTTGTAATTAATTATAATTTGGCATTTTCATCAATTTACTGGAGGTTGGAACAGGAGGTCATGGGGAAAAACTTCCAGGGGAGGTCACTTTTCCCCACTCAGCTGATTCTGAGAAATATTTCTTTCTTTTTTTATGTTTATCCTAACCTGAAGGAGCCTTCAGGTCCACGAGGAGACGGGGATCCCGCACAGCCACTGGCTAGAGGAGCAGAGAGGGCAAGAAGGAGGCAGTGGTCTAGGAGGGCCGCTCAGATACCCAGACCCCTGCATTTTCTGGCTCCACTCTGACATGAATGGTAAGACATGACCTGAAGCATCACGTGCCTTATATATGGCACATATGTAACAGAAACAATGATGTTTACATAGAATTTTTTACTTTTAGATTTTTTTTGCAACTTTGGGATAGTACCAATCATTCATCCATCCATCCATCCATCTCTCTATTAAGCGCTTATCTGTTAGTGCACATGTGTCAAAGTCACGGCCCAATGATAATCTATGGCGCATGGGCTGATATTTGATCAGTGTTAGAACCGGCCCGCATGCCACATCCGCCCGCTGTTTTTGTTGGACACATATATACTACATTTCCCACAATGCAACAGTAGCCGGGAACTCATCAAGCACAGCAAGGGGTCCTCGGCTTCGTTAGGCGATTAATCAGCATTCACGGTGGATTTACTCCCTCCCCAATAATGACGAAGCGTAAGGTGGACTATGAGAAAAGAGGATTTCAAGACAGATGGGAGGTGGGAGACATGTTCACGGAGGTTAAAGGCAAACCCGTGTGTCTTCAGTGTGGAGAAAGTGTGGCTGTGATGAAAGACTATAATCTAAGGACAAGAAACGTCTAAGAAAGACAAAGACAAGATTGCAGGATTACTGTGAGAGTTTGAGAAACGTTTTCAGGTATTTGGTAAACCTGAGACAGAATTTTCAGTCTTTTGCTCACTTTTCAGAGTAAGAGCTTTTGATCTACTGGTCGACATCCAGCTAGAAATTATTGATTTGCAAAATGATGCAGATTTCAAGGGCAAATTTGCCTCCAAATACAGCTCTGTTAAAATGAATCCTTAATGTGGTGATAAAAAAATTTGCAATTTAATGTTAGTCAGCAGCAATGTATTGTATGTCTATGTATGTTTCATGTATGAAGCTAACGCATTTAAAGCACAGGTGAATACTTTCTTCAACTCAACTCAATTTATTTAGAGTGCCAAATCATAGCAACAGCTATCTCAGGGCATTACACACAGCTACATACAAATAACAGAGAAACAATATACAAAACAGACAACAGTGACCCCCTGCCCTTATAGACCCTCGCACCTGCTGAGGAACAACTCCCAAAAAACCCAGGCAGGAAAAAAGGAAGAAACCTCAGGGCGATCGACAGCGGAGGCAATCCTCACCCAGGACGGACAGGCAAAACGGTGGCAGTATAACATCAGCTAATTAATATAAATTATAAATTAAGTGGTCCACTTATAAGTTAAGGTAATATAGATTAAGAAGTCCATTTGCCGTGCATCTGCTTCAGGTCTGGTCCAGAGAACTCCTGATTATAGGATGGTGGTGAGGTGGTATGAGTCCAGTGGCTGCCCATATTTCCAACACAAATATGAGGTGTTTCATGAAATGTTTTGTAAAAGGATTGTTCAATAATTATTTTTTCCCCCCAATGTTCTTGTGCTTCTTCACACTAAAACAAAAGTAAGACATTATATTTCTGTTATTTATAGCTAAGTATACTATAATTTTAATGGTCCGGCCCGCTTGACATCTACCGAGGTTGTATGTGGCCCGCGATGTGAAATGAGTTTGACACCACTGTGTTAGGGCATAGAATGTTGTTCAAACAGTACCCAATCACAAGGCCACTTACAAACCACTTCTTAACCTTCCTGCAGAGGCTTGTAAAGGTGTCCATCGCTTGATCTTGCCCAGGATGAGTTTGCCATTTGTTCAGATGGCTTCATTTTTATTTCCCCTCAGTCCATGATGAGAGGCTGGACAGTCGCATGGATGAGATGTTGGCCGCGGGACTGATTGAGGAGCTCAGGGATTTCCATGTTCGCTACAATCAGCAAAAGGTTCGGGATGAAAGGTCAGCCTTCTGCTAGCCAACATATCAACACATTCACAGCAATAGAGAAACTCCCCTGAGCTTTATTTAATTCACCGTAAATCCTTCTGCTTTTGTGTATATGTGTAAACCAAACCCTGTCATGATAGCAGCTAGTTTTTATTGAGCATGCAAATGTATGTTGTCGTTTCTGTGTCGAAACTCTTTTCTCTTATCATCTATGATATTTGTAAGTGAGTTTCTCTGTAACCCACACCCGGAATCAGCAGTTAAACTCCTCGTGTCTATTCAACTGGTTTTTAGGAGTGGATGTAATTGGCTGAGCAGCTTTGGTGTTATTTATTTCTCCTCTGTAGACTGAGAGGTCACTCTGTTCTGTGGTTCCTGTTTCCCCGAAAGGTTCAGAGACCCATTTAGATTCAACCAACACTGTTGTGAGTTGAAATCAGATGGGAGCAATTTGTTTTTCTCCAGGATGTTCTGTGATTATTAACAATCGCCTAGATTAGGTACAGGACATTAGTGTTACCAGTGGAGTCTCGAAATTTGTGATTATTACCTTGGGGGGTTCAGGACATTTATTCCATGTTGTAAAAATCGAGGGAAAAAATACTGAGGGCACAATGATTTCAGTGAAATTACACATGCTCAATGTGAGGATTTTAGACTAGCTTTTATCTGCCAATTTTCTTAACTAAACTCCTAACTAAATTAAATGTTAATGTGAAAAATATAGATGCACTTCTTAAGCGAACCCCACCAGTTTCATATGCGCATTCACCGAACCCTACTTTAGTAGTGTGAGTTGCGGTGTCTTGACCTCTGCGGTGTCTTGATCTCCGCGGCAGAGGCTCCACCAAACCCCTGAGACCGACTCACCGAACCCATAGGGTTCGATCGAACCCAGGTTAAGAACCACTGCACTAGAACCTTATTATTGTTTCATTTCGCTCTGATATTTCTGACTACAGAAGTTTATTGCAAAATAATCCATGCCCATTCTTTACAGCAAGGCATTTTATACAGAAGTTGCTTCTTCAGGGCATGATAAGATTTGGGTTCGAAAACTGTGGCATTGTTTGACATGGTTATGCTCAACCTATAGAGTAGCAGATTGATGACTTTTGTTTTCTTGTTACCCATACAGGGGAATTTCCCCTAAAGTCTTCCACAGTGGACCACATAGATTCTAGACCAGGGGTCACTAACTGGCGGACTGTGGTCCGTATCCGGACCCAGGGGTAATCCTGTATGGACCCGGATCTATAATCTATTTATAGGGCAGATGAATTTAACGGAATAGTTTTAAGGTGCGCAGCTTTTTCAGTGTTTACAACCAAGGCCATTGTAAACACAGGAAAAGCTGCGCCGGTATCAGGAAATAAACTGACCAATCGTGTACAGGTTAAATTATCCGACGTGGTGCTTTTCAGCCAATCAACTCTCGGCATTCTCGGGAGTTCTATGTAATTCTATGTAAAACTCTGCAGATACGTAAAGAAATCCAAAAACAAATCCGCAGGAAATGAACCCAAAGAAGTCTGAGGACCAGGGTTATGAGAAAAAAGGATTTACCTAAAATTGTGGAGAGAAAGTCTTCAAAATATAAAAACTTACCGTTTATTTATTGGTGAAGCAAAGTCTTATACTGTAGTATAGTACAATTTATCAATCTGTGAAAAGATACTTAATGAGATGGTCTGAAGTCTAGATCGCAGCAGAAAGTGAATAGTGCAACAAAGGAGTGTCCACTATCATTGTGTGCATCCAACAGGACCATTTCCGGCATTATTGACTTGCAGTTAAACCCCTTTTTAAATCTTGTGGGCTACACTAAACTTTCATATCAAGGTGGCGGCCATAAAATATTATTCCACTGGCCGCAAGTTTGAGACCCCTGTTTGAGACAGAGCTTTGTACATATCCATAAATGCGTTGAAACCAATAATTATGACAAACTAAAGCCACTTACACTAAAATATCAATGTAAATCTGTAATTAAAACTGTATGGTCCACATTAACCCCATTGACTCATCGTAACCAGTCACTTTCCAATGTCAAATACCAATGCCCAAACTGTGGCAGCCCAAGAAAAAAAAAAACACTTTCAGATTCAGTCCAGCAAATTGGAACTTTATTTTAACCGTAGGTCGTACCACAAGAATTAGCTGGTAAAACCGCAGTCACACTGATGTACAGAGACAACAGCACATTTGTCTGCCTGTGTTTACTTTCGGCCCTGTGCATGTGCAGTTCCACAGAACAATTTGTCAGATAAAAGGACTCAGTAATTGTCTATGAATTACAGCCATGAATGCCGTTTTTGCTCCCAAATGCATACGCACCAACATTTTTAGCTGAGTTTTATTTATTTTTATTTGTTTTGAATTTAACCGCTAACTTTTGTTTTGGCAGAAACAAATTGCCACAATTATTTCCGGATATTTCCAGCTACCCACTCACCATATGGTCTGACAGTATTTACAGTATGCTTGTGTTGTGCAGGGAATAAATGTTGGTAATTCTGTACAGTCAGTTATAAGAAAAGGCCAATTATATTGAGTTAATTATTATAGTTAAACATATGATTAACCTTGGAAACATACATACAGTTGAACCATTCAAACTGTTGTGAATGGCACCAAAGAGTCAACAAGGAAAAACATGAGAGAAATTAGTGTTTTATGTGTGTGTCATCTTGGTGGTTTTAAGAGTCCTAAAGGGGAACTTTCTTGTTTTTTTTTTTTTTCATCCCAACATGCGGTCTGTGTTTAGTACCTAAAATGACCTGAGCAGTTTGTATGAACACTGACCTTGTCGGTAACATAAGTGCCTCTGTCCATTTCTCCAGCAGCGGTTAGTTTTTGAGTTGCTCAGTGAATTCTTAAGACATGTACGGTTACCGCTGGGCTGCCAACGTCAATAAAAACCAATGCAGGGTACTTAAAGGAGAATGTACAGTATGTGTGTGTTCTTCTTGAGCTGTCCACCACCGCCCGGTACAGCCTGTCCTTGTTTTCATCACTGCCAAGTTGTGCAGCTTATTTTAATTTGATTCTATAAATGTAATCTGTGATTATTGGTTTAATTTAAGGAAAACTGATTTGCATTGGAAGGTATTTGGAAATGCAGTAGGTCGGTTTCTTAGCCATACCAAATCATGGAGGACGCGTGTAAGTCCTTGCATTTGGGGTGTGGCTGCAATGGGTTGATGCATTGGAGGAGTGATGCCTGGGAAGCTGCCTTCCCCCTTCTTACTTTTATCACCCCATCGTACCTCATATCCAAGTCCCCTCCCTCTTCCCTCACTCTGTCTCTTTGCCTCCCTCTATCTCCCGTCTCTAACGCTATTGCCCTCTCAGCAATCTGATCACTCCACTCCTCGTCTGGCTCTCCTTCACTTCTTTTCTGTCTCTCTCTTACTCACACGGTCGTTTATTCCTCTCTCCCTCGCCTTCATGTCTCTATTCCTGGTGCCCAGACATCCAAGTCAGATCTCTGTCTCTTTTTCAGCCCAACCATTGACCGTATTTCTCCTGTGCTCTGTCTGTATTCTCAAATTTCTTTCTCTGACCGTCTAGCCTGATTAATTCTCTGTGGTGTGCTTGCTCTTGTTTCTGCTACAAGTCAAGTAATGTCATAGCCCCATTTGGGGACCATGACCATAAGGACCACTGGAACCATTGACTAGATGCTTAGTACTATTTTGCACTTTATATGATAACATAAACACATTTCCCTGTTTACAGTGCACATCAGACATAGCTGTCTGTACTTATAAATTATTAATTAACTAATGTATTTAAGTTCTCTTGTACGCTTTGACAGCCAGCGATAAATATAGAAACCCTCCACTTACTAAATACAGAAAACGTTGGTGCTGTAGGTTCTTCATTTAGGACTACAATATGGAATATATATATAAAATTTTTGAATATATATATAAAATATAAAAATTTATAAGGTCAGTCTAAAAAGGCAATTTTTGTAATTGCAATAAACGCAGCTTCTACTTATACTACTATGTTTTCCTCCCTCCTTTTTTTTTGTTCGTTCTTTCCTCATCCCATCCTCTGCTCTCCCTTTCAGTCAAAACTATCAACATGGGATTTTCCAGTCCATCGGGTTTAAGGAGTTCCATGACTACCTCATCGCTCCTGAGAGCAGCACACAGCAAGAGAGAGACTCCCTCAGAGAGAAAGGTCAGGCAGATACCAGATCAAACACTCACAGATGGAATCTTACAGTTAGCTGATCATTCAAAACAGCCGAGTCTGGAATGTTTCTTCATCGGTCAGTAACAAACCTCTCCCTGTGTTCAAATCTCTGTCCAGGTATAACGGCTGTAAAGATTGCTACCAAGCAATACGCTCGAAAACAGAACAAATGGGTCCGGAACCGCTTCCTGAGACGTGAGTACTGTGTGTTCTCTCCTGCTGGGTTGAGTTTTTGATTTAGGTAGATATGACCTGACAAAGGACATATACCTGCCTTGGTGACTACAACTAATAAATCCCGTCAGCCAGCCCAACATCAACAGGAGGTTATTTCCCAGCCCAGATGCAGCTCATGGAAGTCTGTTGTACTTCTAAACATATATAATGGCTCAGTGTGTTTCTCTGTCCTAAATGTTACCTTGGTCTCATTGTCCCAGTAGTAACATGCCCTGCAGTAACCCAACCTCCTAATCCTTTTAGACCCAAGTGGCTTAGTCCTGGGCAGGTCTGTAAACCTCAATACTCCTCTGTCTGGCTGACTTCCACCCCGTGACACATACCATATGGTCTGCATCAGATGTATCTATGCCAAATAATGCATTCATGAAACAAACGGACACACACATATATATCAAGACTCCATCAACTAGTATAAATTATTTTCGTAACTTGAGTCTCAAATTTCATTCCGGTAAACTCTTAGATCTGTGTCCTATTTGGAAAGCTATGAACTTTAATGAAATAGGGATCAGTCAAAACGCACTAAAACAATCCGATGGTTTGGATTTTTGTCTGTGGAATGTTTTCCCGCTCCAGGGCTCCGCCCACAAATAGACGTTTAGACAAAAACACAACATTGGTCACTTCCTCCCACTGGAACAGCGAGCCCATAGAAATGTATATACATCTATTCACACATGTCTTTGCAGGTTGTGTCACTTGGGGTGTGTGAACTGTGACGTTGGCTGATTAGATTAGTCTTCGGTTAGTGGGGTATTACTCTGCTCTTAGCAACATGGCGGACAACACAGACGATACTTACAGCATTTCTCATTTAAAATTTAATGAAATTTTAAAATTTCATTAAAAATTTGAACATCATTTGTTTTGTTTTTTTCAAGAAGGATGGAAAGATAGATAAAAACAACAGAATTTACCGACTCTGTAGAGCGATAATCGAATACACACACTAACAAATCTTAGCAGTCACCCGAAGAGACGGCACAGTGGAACTGATGACTGGGTGACTCGGCAAAGTCCAAGGCAATAACGGAATCTATTGCTTGTTATATTACAGAACAATGTCCTGTGTGACAATTTGTTTACAGGAGTGCTGTCTACAGCTGAACCTTTTTTAAAACTGTAGGCATGTATTTCACTAAAATAAGTGTCACCTGAACCTGATATACTTGTGTAAAATACATATTGTCAATCAGTATAAATATCCTTGGTTAATATTAGACTCACAGCTCTCCATTGAAGGCCATATTGACAAATTGACAAAGTTAAATCTTGCAAATGTTTATACAATTCCAAAGGAAATGCCAAATGAAGCCAGAAGAAAATTCTTATTTGTATCAAAAGTGTTTGCATATGTATTTCTATTGTATATGTATTTTGTGCTTCTTGCCTTTTTACATTATGGCCAGGGGACTACAACTTCAACTTCAACTTTATTTGTTTAAAGTGCCATGTCACAACAACAGATGAAAACTACTGTAGGCATTCTTTCTTATTTAACCACGGAGCGGAGTTGCTAATTTTTATTGAATCGAATCGAACTGAACTGAATTGGATTGAACTGGATTGATGTATATTTTTGGATCGTAGCCTGTGAATCAAGGGCTTGTCCCTTTTTTCAGGGGTTGCCACTGCGAGTGAACAAATTCCATCTAACCCTGTCCTCAACTCTCACTCCAACTACCTCCATGTCCTCTCTCACTGCATCCATAAATATCTACTTTGGCCTTCCTCTTAGTTTTCTACCTGGTAGCTCCATCTCTAGCATTCTTCTACCACTATAATCACTCTCCCTCCTCTCAACCTGTCCAAACCATCTTAATCCAGCTAGTCTAGCTTTTTCTCCAAACCATACTGTGTGAGTTGTCCCTCTAATCACCTCATTCCTGATCCTGTCCATCTTGTCACCACTGAAGAGAACCTCAGCATCTTTAACTCCTCCACGTCCAGCTCTTCCTCCTGTCTTCTACCTATTCCTAGTGTCTCTAAACCATACATCATGACTGTTCTCACAACTGTTCTGTAAACTGTTCCTTACCTACATTTTACCTTTTATCACAACTTAAATTAGAATGTATGTAAATCTAATAAGTTTGACAGATTTTACTTCACTGTCCTCTCGTCCACTGTCTACCGCCAACGTTGACATCACTCTCTTGTTGTGACTGCTGACCTTAAGTTTCATTAGCTGTACATCCACCCACGCACACAAACCTGTATGCATACACTCACTCAGTGATTCCATACTAACAGGCTTCAGCTGAACAGGCTATTCTTGTCAAGTACTACAGAGCTGGTAGGAATTTTTCCTGACCACACAAACTCAAGGAGTAGGGTCACAGAGGTCCGCACAGACAAGTGGGTCAAAGGCAACTGGCGAAGATGGTGAACGTTACTCAAACACGATAAGAAGCCGGGAATATGACCTGAAGTGTCACTGTATGTGTAAATATACATGAAAACTCAACCATAAGTCCTGAAACACAGCTTTAACCCCAGTTTTGAGGACGTAATTAAGCTTCCAGCATTACATAGTAAAAGCGTCTTAAATACTTCTCTGGGTATAAGATCCCTTAGAGACATGGGCTATGGAAAATGACGTGGGGTTGCCCCCTTTTGTGAAAGTCTCCCAAAAGCATTTACAGGTTCAAACAGGGCCAAGCGATCATGATGTTGTAATTAGTGAGCCAAGACGCATTGTTGCTGTGAAAAACTTAGTTCATTGGCAGCTCCTTTATCTAACTTCCTTAGATACGTTGATATTGCAGGCTTTTTCTGACAACATTTTCACAAGTTTTATAGTGTAGTGGTTTGAGAAGCTTAACTATAGATAGTGAGACAATTGGTGATAGATTGAAGACAAGTGTGCAATCCAGTAACCAGCAGGGGACATTGGAGTTGACAAAGATAATGATGTTGTGACATTCATTAGAAAAATGACAGGAATATTAGTTTGAAAGTCTGTTTAGGATCCACTTTAGAAACCTTTTGGGAGAATTCCAATGTATCATTAACATCAAGTAAAACCATGGATGTTGTTGGACTCATCAAGCTACTAAGTCTCGTATGATCATGCCTCAGTTTGTCACTGCTCTCAAACCAAAATTTTATTACGGCCAGAAGTAATAAGTTTATTGTGCCAAATTGTTTGATCTAAGCTTAATAAGCAATATTCAGACATATCAACAAAAGAAAGAAGTAGAAATTGAGTTTAAGTGGCATTTTTTAACAACAATTTGGAATAATATGGAAGTTGGTATTTATTTTTTGCCTCTCAAAAACACACTAAATGTAACCAGCAGCTGGTGTGCTCTGACTCTGTCCCCATGTGTCTTAGTAGGGGTGTAAGTGTCCTTCAGTCCCATGAGTAAGGGAGGGCTGGAGTTAGCCCTTGTTTAGCTTTACATCATCTCCAGGATACTTTATCAGATCCCTTCATCAGTCACCGGCCTTCACCGAGGATTACCTGAGAATACAGTGGCGAAGCTCTCTGCACCTGAGCTGGAATGGAGCATCGTTCAACTTCCCACGTAACAAGTCAGCACCTTATTTATCCAGCTTTTATTGTAGTTCAAAGCGTATGTGATAGCGTGACATTAGTCCCAAAGAACACATTTCCCCCCTCTGTCTCTTGAATCATGGCAGTCAGTCTAGAGTGTTAGAACTAGAGGAGGAGGAGAGGGGAAGGGAGCAACACATGGATGGCCTGGTAGATGTAGAGTGAAAGTAATCCGATCAGGCAGGGGCAACAGGTGTGAGGCGACGATCGACACACTGATCTTTAGTGAAAAACCTTGTGAGCAAAACACACATACACACTCTTCTGCTTCTGCTTCTGTAGGGCCGCAGTTGTAACCTCATAGACCACACAGCACCTACTGTAGTAGCTCAAAACACAAACATGGAACTGGAGGCGTATTAAAAGGAAAGACTCCTGTGTCTGTGTGTAAACAGCAAAAGCAATTGTTGAAAAAACTGGACTGTTGTGGAGCTTGTACTGTTAATAAAACTGTATTAATCCGCATAAATAAAGAATAAAAATATTGTGCTTACCACATTTGGTGTGTGACCACAGCATCCGTGGTTGGACGCCAGGAAGAACATGTGTGGCGTATTCTTCTTCCTGTCTTCGTTTTGGCCTAATAAAAAAATAGTGTGTTTCCGGTGTTTACTGACTGACAATTTCTGTAGGTTTTTCATAACAGATTTCCCTAAATGTTTTAGTTTAACTAGTGTTAGTTTGCCCTTAGTCTTTGTTTCAAGTCATACATTTATCATTTTCCCTTTATTTTTTGGCTTGTCCCTTATTTAGGGGTTTCCATAGCGAATCAACGTTCTCCTCCTCCTTATCCTCGCCCCTCTATCTTTTACACAAACTCCAACTCTGTCCTCCCACACTGCATTCATAAATATTCTCTTTGATCTTCTCTTTTACTGTCTCTCCTCTGAACATGTCCAAACCATCTCAATCTGACTTCTCTAGATTTTCCCCCACACATTCTTGTCTATATTGTCCTTGTAATCACCTGTTCCTGATCCTGTCCATCCTTTCTTTCCTTTCTTGTCTCCTAAAGAGAATCTCAGCATCTTTAACTCTGCCACCTACAGCTTTGCCTCGTTCTTCCTCTGCCTATTGGTAGTGTCTCTAATCCTTACATCACAGATTCAAGTAAACGTATTAAGTAATAAATCGGTGGAAGACTTTGGGGGAATTCCTGGATATATGTAGCAAGTAAAACCATGGAGGCAGCAATGTCACTCAACTGTTCTCACAAACCCATGTCTGCCTCCCCCAGGAAACCAAAACTTTTTTACAAACCTTTTGCTACAAGCTGGATATTTGAAAAATATGATTTCCAATATTTTTGCAGTAAAAGATATTTTCTTACCTAAAAACTTGTTATTGCTGAAAATGTACTCTAACACCCTACAATGTCCTAAATGACACATTTGACAAGTAAATGCCTTAATTTTTCTTTACAATTGCTCTACAAGCGCTCTTGCACTGTGTCCAGCTTTGATAAAAGCTATTGGTTTTATTACTTTCTGTGTCAATTCATAGAAATATTTACCACATCCTGTCATAAAGTATGTATCAGCAGATCAAGGCCACGTACTCAAAGATGCTTGTTACATCCGTTGTTTTTGTCGTCTCAGTAGTCTTTCGTGGGATAAAATTTCAGTCAGTTTATCAGTGCAAATCCCACATAGTCCATGGCCACACTGCATGTTCGAGTTCAGCCCGCAGGCCTTAGTTTACAAATCTTTGTTTTAGAGTTAGAAGTAAAGTAGACTAGAGATGGTAAATGGAGAAGAAGCAGCAGCAACTGTTGTTTCTTTTTTAAAACACAACTGGACTGTGAATGAGAATTGACGTCAAATGACAACACACACACAGTCTTTACACATCTTCACTCAGCGAACACCCAACAGCACATGCCTTTTGAGCTTCTTTCCCCCACAACAGGTGGACTACTGTTTCATCACAAACACGAATACTGGCAAGCAGCTGCCTGGCAGCAGGTGAAGCTCGCCCTTGTTGGCAATGTGTGTGTGTATCACCCTGCACTTTGTCCCCACTGTATTTCTTATCAGCCATTCATTGACTGTAGAAAGGATAAGCAGAGTGAAATTTCACCAGACCCCAACAAGTAAAGCTGAGGGGGCGGGATATGGCGTTGAGCATCTGGCAGACCACCGCACAGGACCTCCATGTTATTCACCACCAGCACCACTCTGCACCGTGGGGATGCTGGTGTTTGCACAAAGGCACTGGGGATTATTGTTAGTGCAGAGTGAGATAAAGCGACAGAGTGAGGAGAGGCCCGGTAGAACTCTGGCTCTACATCTGGTGGAGGGATGCAAGGTGACACTTGCCACCAACACCTGCCTGCTATTGTACCGTGAACACAAAAAAGCCCCTGCACACACACACACACACAAATCCATAACACTGACATACAGATACAAACTCTGGTAAAGAGCATTTGCATAGATAACCTGTGTAGATAAATTGAAATTGTTTGGGCATTTGGATAACAGTTGATAAATAAAGTTGAAGAAAAGTGTGTGAATAGTGCGAGATTTCGGGTTACGTGCTCTACTAGATAGTTGTATCCGTGTTTATGCAGAAAGGCCATAAAATTAACCCTATTATTGGCTCATCTTGCTACGACTTCTCTGAACTACACGATATTAAGCGCATAAAAAAAACAACAAGTTACATTAGGTCCACAGAACAATGTTAATCCCAAGAAATCCTGTCCACTCTGCATTTCTTGCAGCTCTATCTAGCTTCTTTTAAGATTTTGGTATGTGAGCAGTGACCCAGTTGAACACGTGATATGTGCTAGACCAATCCAGTAGCAAATTGATGGGAGGCCTTTCACCCTAAACTTTTGCAAAATTTTAACCAAACATGAGCATGAACCTTACACTATTGCACTATAACACAGCAGAGACAGTGATTGACAGGACAGACAAAGAGATCCTTTAATTCATCCAATTGGTGTGAACAATAACTCAATGATGACCTCTTGGTAAACAATACCACCAGCAATGTCATTTATAGCAGAAGATTTTGAGAGATTGACATGAAGAAAAATCTGTGATTTACTAAGAGATTGAAAGGAGAACCAAAAGGGAGCACAAATTTATTTTTAAATATTAATTTCCTTTATTTGTACAGATTTTGTTAGGCAAGTAAAGATGGTATTCGGGTGTTGTCAATGTCTCCCTTGCAACTTCTAAGGATCTTTTTTTTTTTTTTATGCGCCGCAGAACATTAGTTTAATACCTGTATTTATATATCTGACTTCAAACACTTCAGTTAACTACCCATTGTACAATAAAACTATCATCAGCATATTTGGATACTTGCAGACGTGTTCAATAAATAGTCATATTAGAGTCTCCCAAGTCAACATGTGCTGAAATAAATCTCTTCAGTTAAACTTCACAGACAACCCAACAATAGTTATCCTATCCTTGCAATTGTGAATGACAACATTTTCTGAGGTGTTTAAATTAGTGTACAGTACTTACTCTGAGTAATAGGACCTCAAGAATACACATTAAGATACCGTGTTACAATACTCTTTATTTTTCCATAGAAGAACAGTTTTATTTTATTTTTTTATTTCCTACAGACAGAAGCCATGTGAAGCTGATGACATACATCACATGCTCAACAAACATTGAAGGCGTCCCTTGTTCTATTAATCTTTTGAACAGAGGAGCTACTGTTAACTTCGTAGATGACCAAACTGCTCACTGTACTCGCCTTTGGTGGAAATGGCATCGCGTTAAGACTTCAGTCTGAAGGTTTTCCGGTTGCATTTCCGGTTCCTCTTCGTCTGTAGGAGAAAAGCAAACTCCTTGTCAATGTGACACTGCGACCTACACCACTGCAAACAGCCCTGCATTTAACCTATCACCAAAGTGAACAGTGGGCAGCTTTGAGAACCTGGGTAGCAGTGATTGGTAACTTAGCAGTTTGTGGATTAGAACCTGGAACCACCCAAACCTCTGTGCGATTCCTTAACCACCAGGCCACAGTGTATTTGCTTAACAAAAATAAAACAGTGATAGCAAAAACTGCATCCTAGAAAGTAATGTTGTTTTCTCATTATACAAAGTGCAACAAATTTAATTGCAACTAATTGATAAAATGAACTTCACTAAACATATCGTGTGTTATGTCAGGCTACTGAAATGGCACCACTATGTAAGGCATTTTAATTAAATGCAATCAGTGAGTCTGGCAGCCTCAGTTGTGATGCAACTACAGCTTTAAAAGGAACACGCTCATTAACTGCCATGTAACCCTCTGCTCCTGCACTGCAGCATGTTCTGCGTCAGTCCAATGCAGTGGCTTCTAAATGCAGACAGACGTATGGATGAAGAGACATAAAGACAGGCTGATGTTTGGTGCTGAGGCCTGCAGACTGCTGACTGATGTGAAAAATCAGAAGGCAGGGCTGGAACAGTGAGAGATGAGGAGGGAGAGAATGAGCGAGGGATGGATAGAGATGGCGCACAAGAGAGGAGGAGGAGGGGGGAGAAGAAGAAGAGGAGGAGGACGAGGAGGATGAGGCTTTATCGAGCCAGTGTGAGTCAGCAAGTTGACAGAGAATCAGGGTGCAGCTCCAGCACATCACTGCCTCTTTAAATTCACCACTTTGCATTTGATTCATCTCATAGTCAACAGCTTTTCCCAGATCCACTCTGTGATCAGGGCCACGCATGTGACGTCCTTTAAGCGCAGATCGGTTGATTTATCTCAATAATTAATAGTTAATAAAAGGACTGTCAAGAAGTATTTTTTTCACTTGGTTTTCACGGCCATTTAATGTGATCACAGGTTTTTATTAAGTCCAAATCCAGCACATAAACTCTGCCGCATGTGTTTGACTTGCAGGTCCTGGAGACTCTGTGCCACCAGTGTATGGTCTGGATGTGACGGACGTGTCGAAGTGGGAGGAGACGGTGCTGACTCCTGCACTGCAGATACTGGACGGTCTCAGTAAGGTGTGGCCTCACTACTACACTACAACTTCTTCCTCCTGCTGCGTTACTATTTCCTAATCTTCTACTCTGTATGTGTTGCTATTGTTTTTTTTTTTGTTATTATTCCCCAACAGTTAGTGCTCCAGTTTTCGGTTTCTACCATCTTATCTTTTTCACTCCTATTGTATTCATTTTCCTATCTTGCTATTCTCTTTTTCTTTTTTTTAGTTGATTTGCCTACATAAAACTGTTTTTTTACTTTAATAGAGGCTTATCCTACTCATCTTTAACACCTTCAAGATGTAGTTAAGGCCACATTTTAAAAATATGTTTCCTTTATCCTGGCCGACCATGGATTTCTGCGAATGCAAAGTTTCATTGCAATTTTCCCTTGTTTTTTCAATGCTTGCATAAGTGAACTACTGTTTAGAATTCATTTGGTCCACTGAAGAAGACTATGGGGAGAATTCCTCTGTATAAGTAACGTTAAGTAAAACCATCGACGACGCCATGTCTGTGGACTCTTGTCATTAATCAGCTACATGTTAAAGCGTATCAGCGCTCTTGAACCAAACTCTTTTTACGCCATGAATCGAGTTCTGCATAAAGGTCCTCACTATTAAGATGGGACTGGAATTTTTGCAGTAAACTGGTGATTCAAATGCAGTTTTTAACGTAGTTTCTTGTGGTCCTTGCAGAAATAGGCACTCTACTTTATCTATTGTATGTTTTCAAAAGGAAAATAAAGACATGCTAGATAAGAATTTTCCTACTATTATTTTTATTTGTTAGAAAAAACAAGATAACATGCTACTGAATTCTTGTAAAGTAGCAAGTACATTTGTACCTAAGCAGCCTCACTTCAGGGAGAGAAAGTGTTTTCATTTGCAGCTGTATTGGACTTATTTTTTTCTCCCTGTATGAACCCTTGAGGTAAGACCTGAATAAATAAGGGAATAATTATGGTTGCCATTATGATAACAACTCTCTAAATAAATGAAAAGCTTGCTGTAAGTAATTTCAAGGGCAGCTTCCCACCACAGTAAAACATCACTTCTTAAAGGGACACTGCTTCCCAATCCTGTTTCAGTTAAATATAACATTTTAATTTTTGAAGTAAATAGAATACCAAATACAACAAAAACAATGTTTTGGGGTTTTTTGTCACTGATCCTTTGTCTGTAAACATGTCAAATTATTTCGGGAAAAATGCTCCCTTGGAAACATTAAGTAAACCATGGAGGCCGCCATGTTGCCATATAGCGATCATTGATCAGTTATTGGATTGGTCTTGCACAGGGGCCTCAAACCTGCGATTTTTTGTGGAAAGATGTGCAAGTTGAATGTTAGCGGGGCCCATAAGATTTATAGAAGGATTCTACTGCAAGTCGATGCTAAAAAAACACTGTTGTGGATGAATGCAAGTATAACAAGACATGTCTAAAGTGTTGTATTACTGTGGGAAACTTTTTCTTCTGTATTGAATATTAACCGCTAAAGTGGCCTTTTGGTGAAATGACAGTGAGTGGCCCTCAACTTATTTGAGTTTGAGACAGCTGATCTAGCACAAACATTTGTTGAACCTTACCGCTGCTTGGAAATCAAAATTTTACTACATGGCAAAGATGCTAGTTTTGAATTAAAACCTGCACCATAAGGATTTTTAAGGATAAATAGACTTTTGTCCCAATCTTTTGTTGTTAGTTCAAAGTAAATCATCCTTGTTTTTATTTTTTTTATGGACTTAAGATCATGTAGTTTAGAGACATTGCAGCCAGATTAAATGATAAAAGCATTCTACTTACGGCCTGCCCTGCATAAACATGGGTGCAGTTGACTTGCACAGAACACAAAAATTCAAACTTTTACATTATTTATGTTTGAACTGCGGGAATAATTGAGAAATAAAAAAAAATTCCAACCGACTTACGTTTTATCCACAATCTTCCTTAATTTGTCAAATTACATGAATTGCTACATTTTGAAACACTTGAACCTTTGGAGTTTAAACTTCTGTCCAACTTCTAATTAAACCTATCCAGGGTGAGGAGCCAGCGGTCAAGCCAATCAAAGTAGACGACGCCGGGCAGAAAAACAAACGACATCTCTATACGTGTGACATCTGCGACAAATTGATCCTTGGCGACTTAGAATGGACAGGTGAGCGCTTTCCACCAGCTGTGTACAATAAACACGTTGCAGCATGCTAAGTCGAGCTGTAATCCTGTCTGTCTGCAGCTCACCAGAAGTCAAAAAAGCATCACTACCACATGAAGAAGAAGAAGAGAAAGATGGAGCAGAACCAGTGTAGCACTCCGCCTGAAGACTATGTTGCGGAGACAGGTTGTGCTGAAACCATCCAGGAGTTGTCGAAAGAGATAGAGGAGACGCACAGTTGACCCTGAAGTGACCGGCATTAACAGACGTCCTCATGAAAACACAAATGTAATTTTTTTCTAACATTGGTTCTCTCTGGTAGCAGCCTGTTAACAAAATCCTCCAACAGATCCTGCTTGGATATCAACTTGTGTTGCCACATATGAGGTTTTTGTCCACAATTGACATGCAAACTGTCTCTCTGCATATATGGTTCACTCTAAGCCAGCACAGCATAGATATCTACAGTGAGATTCAGCGTTCTTTTTAATATTTGAACGGTAAATGTAAAAAACAGGGATTTTGTTTAATTTAAAAAATGTAAATTTATTAAATATAATTAATTAAATAATAAACATAAATAAACAATTATAAACATCACCATTTAATATATTATATATTTAGATATAAAATATATTTTTTTATTTTAAATTTCAATGATGACAGGAAGTTAGGCCTGTCACTGTGCTTCTATGGTATTTAGCTGTGGTCCTTTCTGTCATGGAAATAGTATTCAAACCAGCACCTCAAGCTATGGAAGGAGAGAGTGTCTGTTGTAGGCCGTATGAGTCGAGTCTGGTCTGTCTACTCTGAACCCGTGCAAACAATACCTGTCACTCCGGAACTTTAATTTGGTTATCCACAATTATTACCTGCCTTCACGCCTCCTTCCTTAAGAATCTGAATTATTTGGCCTGGGAAACGACTCTTTCATTCAACCTTGATCTGCGTTGTTTTCACAAGCCTTCAATCTTTGACCTCATCCACATGACTGAAGTATTTTCAGGCGAATACTAGTGGGAAACGCACACACGCATGCACGCGCGTGCCCTACATTCTCTTTTTAACTGGGTCAGACCTAAAGCTTTCTGGGGACTTACCATCCAGTCTGGGAGTCACACTAATCGCCATTTCCTTGTTGTTATTAAGTATATTTTTAACCACGTTGACATAATGTTTCCCTGTCCTTTCCTTTCTCTAATATACCTTTTTCTTATATACTGCAGTTGCTAGGACTAAGTGTGCGATCATAATCTCTCTTTCATTGCTGGCATTTTCCTAGGCGGATTTGATGCGAGGTATGCTGTTATCTCAGGTGCCTACCTGACACCTCCAGGCACTGCTGAATCATTCCAGAATGAAAGGTTGTGCAATTCAGTGACATAAGACTTCATGCCTTCGTGAAAAGAGTACGAGCTAAACTCTCCCGAGTAGTAGAGTGGCATCTGGGTCACAAGGCTAATTAGTGATTAACACATCACAATGCATTGAGTCTTACTTGCTGCTTATGCACTGAGTGAACTTGTAAGCTACAGGAGCTTTAGCGATGTACAACAGCCGCTCAACACAGTCCTGATTGCGTAGAAGTTTTTTTTAGGGCGTTTGATTTGGTGATAGCTAATGTTGTGAACAGGATCTAGAAAATCATGTCCTCACAGTCGGTGTCAGTGGCTCATTTCTGTGTCAGTCCTCTGTTGCTCTGCAGTGGCTCAGTAGCTGGATACGTTCACAGAGCACAGCCTGTTCTATACGTGAGGCCCACACTAAGGGGAACCGCAGACTGACTTATGTAACACACACACAGCAGCCTATAGATGCACCGTGTCTCCATCTGACCCCTTTTTCACTGGCTTCTCAGCATTTCGAATCAGGCTTTTCATTGTACTTTGGCCTTTACAAGATTTCCTTTGGTTTTCTTTGAAATTTGTTCATGGGATCGATGTCATGACTGGTTTATTTTTAATCAAATAATGTTTGTACTTGATTCTGCAAAAAAATACTGTTGTACTTGTCCGGAGATGTGTCGAAGTTCGGGTTCTGAATGCGTTATAACTGAAATGAGACTGATTTTAGCATTAAAAGACAATCAAAATGTCGGAAAAAAAAATCCCAAGTGAAGTCAGTGTCAAGTTGGTTATAGTTTTAGGTCTGGTAAGGGTTTGAGTCTCTGGACATAGTTTCAGCTTCTGAGATTTTGATTTGAAGAATTTCAGTTGCATTACGAGGTTTCTTTTAAAGTAAACTTTTCTCAAAGGACAGCCACTCCAAGTACAACCTATGTTTTTTTTTTTTTTTTTTTTTTCCTTAAAATATTTTTTTCTTTTTTTTTTTTTGCTTAAGGCTCGTCCCTTTCTTCATCTCCTTTGCCACAGCGAATCTCAACAATTTCCATCTTTGTCTCCAACCAACTGTAGTCCAGTTTCCAACAGTACAGTGCCAACAGTGCTGGCGGTCGGTGCTACCCGGGGCCCAAACCGATTCAGTATGGAAATAATTTTGTTGGCTCGCACCTATGGTTTGACCAAAGTTTTACACTGGATGCCCTTCCTGACGCAACCCTCACCATGTATCCGGGTGTGGGGCCGCCACTAAAAAAACACTGGCTTGTGCTTCCTAGTAGCTGGTTTAAGTTTAAGTACAACCTATGCTATGAGTCTTAAACAAGTTCTCTGCTGGTGCACTTGAGCAGTTCTTTGCTTCGTAGTTGTGCTTTCAGTGTGTGTCATTAAGTGACTGTGCATCTAGGTAATTTCAAGTCCACTAATTCCTAATCTCCAATCCCATTTGACTAAACATTCTTTGCCATCTGGCCCCAGTGGGAGACTGAAAGACACTGTGTGGATGGACGTGGCCACAGCTGATCAGATGAGGCATCTACACTGGGGATTTAACTACAGAGCAGGAGCTTTATTTACGAGAGCTGTCTGATTCCCAGTATGTCCGCAGACAACACACAAGGTCTCATATTTGGAAATGGCAAGGTCTAAAGAGTAGACGCCACATGCTTTTATAATCTCCCTACAGAAGAATGTGAAATGTGAAGGTCCTGGTTAAGAATGGGCAGCTTTTTTTTGTTTTTGTAGTCTGAAACCAATCTCCCAGATGGGCTGCTTAGTTTCTTTCACTTTTATCTTGAGCACGGGGAGATCTTTGCAGTTCCATTTGACATTTTCATCCTATTCCTTAGTCTTTAAAAACCAGAACGTTTGTCAGCTTCCTCTTTCCTAAACCATTGTTCGGCCCTCTTCAGGGAAGAAAATTGAGAATGTACGTTGCATTAGCAGAAGGGGAAACAACCAGAGGTAACGCGGCAGCTTTTGTTATATACTACATGTCTGTGCTATAAGAAACCTGCTCCATCACCTCTAACTGTAGACATTGGTTGTGATGTCTACACATACTCCGTCAAGGATGAGTGTGCATGACACTGCAGACTATTTCAGGCAGTTTATGGCACTTCACTGTGAGGTGATGTATGCGTCCCAACCACAGTAGCCTGGGCATCATTTATTGATGCCTGGATATATGTGTGTGCGCGTGTCTATAGGGATGAGCTGAGTTCACCAAGTTCATGCCGCTATTTGTATCTCACTGTCTGGCTCCGGCTGTAGCTGCCTAAATGATAAAATGGAGAAGCAGGCTGAAGGGCGTGTAGGGGAAGAGATGTGATTAGTTGTGAACTGCCTTCAGGAGGAGTGTTGTTGCTGCAGTCTGTGCATGTCTTCTTCTCATCTCGCTTTCCTCCAACTCTCTTCCTGCTTGTTTCCTGTTTGATTATGTAATGCAGATGGCACTTTTTTGTTTCTTCTTTTTTTCTCCTTCCACTATTAGACTTTCTCTCACCTTCTGGTTCGTGGAGGCACCAAGATGGTGTGTTGTATTGTAAAGAAATAAAAACAGTTATATTTGGCGGGCCGCCCTGCCCCTAAAGCCATCAGGAATTCCGATGGTGTCACCAGGGCGTTTATGTCACAGGTATTTTTATTATCCCCACAAATCCCGTCCTCGATCCATGCGCCTCTCTCTCTCCGTACTCACGCATTTCTTTCTTCATTTCTTTTTTTCATTTCTTTCACCTTTCCTTACAGGCAGGAAACGGGATCACCAGCATATAAAAGACTGACTATGTGCGTGCGTGCGCGCGCGCACAGGGAGTAGTTTCTGTGGTGTACTGTATGTGAGACAAAGAGGGTGTGTGTGCCTGCGTGTATGGGTGGGTGTCTGGTTTTCTCTATTGTTACTGACTGGAGCGGAGAAGCCGGCCTTTTCCCGCCAGTGCGGCGTTTTGGGGGCGGGGCTGTAACTGGGTTAAGCAACAACAAAGAGCCAGCTCTTCCCGCCTGATATGTAAATTGAGAGATGGGGCGGAACAAGGACCCTCCCATGTTGCAGAGTTTAACACTCTGAGTGCCGGTGGGGATTAGGTTGAAGATGACAAGCTGGATGAATGTGGAATTTCTGGGGAACTGATGTTTGTTGGCAAATCCTGAGCATGAAATTTGAAGGGTTACGTTCTGATATATGTATTAGATTTACAACTTAAAGCAACTTAAGTTGCAACTTGATATTTCTTTTGTGACAATCCTGGAAAATTTCAGAAGGAGTTCAATATTGAGATATTAACATTTATTTGGATGTCAGGATTACCTGGAATCATTTTGAAAGATGGATGTCCAAAATTAACCATTTGCCAATATAGCCTAAATACTTAATTTTCAATTCTGATCTGACCAATACTGATACAGTCCTGGGAATATTTATTTAATCATTTGTACAGATGACTGTATAAGTTGCTGGCACCAGCGTTTTACATATAGGCCCCTCATTAATATAACAGATTAACCAAGTGAGTTGCGATGCCATTTAGTGACTTATGCTTTTGCTTGCAGCCGTTTGGCCCCAAAAACTGAAACAATTGTGATTAATAATAATGGCATAAATGTGTGCATTTCTATGGAAAAACAAACTTGAAGAAGTTGTTTGAAACTTTCATTATAATGTATTGTCCTAAAAACACTTTCCTAGAAGCTGATATCATTTTTATTTCATGTTTGCCTCTCTTTGGAAACACGGTATGTTTTACTGTATCCCTTATGCAAACCTATGTAACTGTAGATGACATGTAGACCAAAAACAGCTGCTTTCACTGCAGTATGTGTGCACACACCTCCATTTGCCTCGTTTTCAACAAAGGCCCCAGTTACATGTCCAGGTCGTGTGCTTCGACACACGGGGCGGCAGCACCCAATGTACTGACAGCAGATACACAACATATGTGAGATTTGATCCCAGGCAGTGGAGTTATGTAATGTGCCCTATTGATTTTTTTTTTTTTGTACAAGCACAGTAATGCTCTTGGCTTTTCCCTGCAGGCACTTGAAGTTATTGATGCAACCTGAGCAATGAGAAGTCAATAGTTTTGTCTTTAGTCCAGCCTTGGCCTTTTGTGCTATTCATTTCAAAGTGGTAACTGGTGTTCAGCAGATGTTATCACATCTTTTACCCTTTAAAATCAATATGTAACGAATGACAACACAACAACAAAACTTGAATGATTGAGTCCAAAGAGGAGCTAAAGGCATTTGCTTCAATTATAGTAGAGATACCAGTATTTATACCAGAAATAAATAAATTATGAAAAATAGTCTTTGGGAAAAAAAATATTTCTCAGTTTATAACAGTTGCTGTAGATACATAAATGGGTGGATGGTAGCCACTGTAGATGGTTCGGGAGAGCGGTTGATGTAAGGTTGGTAGATACTATAAGTAAGTAGATCTATAGGTAGGTGGATGGACCGATGGTTATGTTGGTGGGTACTGTAAGCAGGTTTGTTGATGGATAGATAGATAAGTGTTTGGTAGATGCTTAGGTTAATAGGAACAATTGAAGGATAAATAGATGGATAGATAGGTTGGTAGGTACTGTAGGTAGGTAGTTAAGAGATAGGAACGATTTGGTTGGTTGGTTGGTAGATAGAAAGATAGATGGGGGGATTAATGGATAGGTTTGTAGATACTATAAGTACTGTAGGTAAATACATTGGTACAGTAGGTAGACAGACTGATGGTAAGGTTGGTGGCTACTGGAGGTAGGTAGGTAGATGCATAGATAGGTGGTTAGTAGATAGGTAACAAGATAGATGAATCGATAGGCTGGTAGGTACTGTAGGTATGTAGATAAGTAGATAGATGGTTAGGTTGACAGATACTGTAAGTAGTTAGACTTGTGGGTGGACAGATTGATGAGCAGGTACTGTAGATAGATAGGTAGGTAGATTGGCGTTTAGGTTGGCAGGTACTGTAAGTAGGTAGGGAGATAGACTGGTAGATTGATGGTGGGGTTTGTATGTACTGTACACAGAAAAGGCTGAATTTTCTGAACTGATACATTTGACCCATAATATTGCAAAAACCTAGACCATAATGGCAATGGTTTCTGAGAGTAACACGTAGTAACAACATGCAACAAGACGTTAACAGGGCAACCAACGGTTACAGCATTCAGGGCTAAGTTACATTGGAAATACTTAGGACAATGACACTAAGCGCGGGCTTAAAGTTAAGCGTAGGGCGAACTGTTTGTCGGTTGTAAATGCAACCTCTGACGCAATGGTATCAAAAGCAGAGCGGGAGTTTAAAGGCGGGAGGGTGGGGGCCAGTGGTGGCAAACAACACACAGGGTGATAAGGCAATAAGGCAGTTAACGGTTAATAACTCAGACTCAAATGTCGCGGCATTCTCGTTGTTGTAGGGAAAAGAGTATTGCAATGAGAATTTTCAAAACATTTTGAAGTAAATTAAGTTATGTTATGGTTGAGTGGGAGTTCCAGTTTGTAGGTGAGGAGCTTTGTACAGAACAGAACATGTGGAAGTGAAAACACAAGAGTGTTTCATTTTATATATATGTATATAGATATATATATATATATTATATATATACACATATATATATATAGTATATATAAAACAAGCAAAAATGTATGTTTTGTTAAGACAACATGTTCCTGTTGTCTTCTCTGTTTTTGACCATTGTCAGCAGTAGTAAATTTCTTTTTCGGAGGGTAGGATTAAGGAGGGTTAGTGCAAAGTTGACACATGGATGCATTTTATGTGTCAGCGGCTCAAATCAATAGTTTATTTATGTTTTAATATTATTTTGATAATGTTTATGGTGACTTGACTTAGTTTTCCTAATTTAAGTGTAAAAGACGGTGAAGAAAAAGTGAAGAATCTCTTAAGATATTGTCCCTTGTCTTTTTTATTTCCTCTCTTTTCAACTTGTTCCTTTTTTAGGATTTGCCACAGTAAATCAGGGTTTTTCTTCTCCGCCGTTCTCCCCATCCTCTACCTTAACTGCAACAATCTCAATGACCTCTCTTACTGCATCCATCAATCTCCCTTCTATCTCCTACCTGGTAGCTCCATATCTAGGATCATTCTTCTACCAATGTATCCACTGTCCCTCCTCTGAACATGTCCAAACCAACACAATCTGATTTCTCGAGCATTTTCTCCAAACCTTCCTGTCTGTGTTGTTCTTCTAATGACCTCATTCCTGATCCTGTCCATCCCTGTCTCTCCTATAGAGAATCCCAGTCTTTTTAACTCCTCCAGCTCTGCCTCATGTCTTCTGCCTATTGCAAGTGTCTCTAATCATGACTGTCTCACAACTGTCCTGTAAACCTCTTCCTTCACCTTAGCTCTGACAGGTGTTTGTTATTCCATACTAGATTGCACACTCTGTATGTACTCATCCCTTCCATTAGTAGAAGTCAAGATTGTTTTCAGCCCCCCGCCCCCATACTTTCCCCATATATAACTCCTGGCAGCCTCTAATGTTACCCCCCACGCCCCCACCCCCCCGATTAGTCTTCCTCTTGTCAACAGCTGTAACCGACTGCAAAAGCCCTCAATTATTACACATGTAGATCAACAAAGGACGGCCAGCGTTAATGATTAAACTGTTGCGATCCTAATAAAGCCGTTGACACACGTGTTTAAGTCGAGCGGATTTTTTTCGTATTAAATTGGTATTTGCCTCCATCTAGTGGTAGGACTAGAAACAACAACGGTTATGTCGACAGGAGCCTGGTCTCGGCAGAGGAATTGGTTGCGATGGGTAACAATGGTAGCCCAGCGGTTTGGGAAGCAGAATTGGATCCTTAAGGATTTCGGATCGAATCCGGCTGCTGTCAGGTTGCCACCATAGCATAGATGAATGATTGATTACTGAAATTATGATTTCACACCTTATGTCTTTGAGGACTTCTTATCAGGCCATTTACAAGGCAATGGAAAACCTTGGACCTAATTGGTTTAAATAAACATTTTATTGTGTTTGTCATAAACCTCTAGAGGAGGATGAAGGAGTTGAAAGAGAGCAGTAGCAGGAAGTAATAACTTAGCTATCTCTGCTAATGATAAAGGTAATGGTGACAAATGATGGCTCTGACTGAAATAGTCAGTAATTTACTAGTGTCTGATTTGTGAGGTTTTTTAATAGAATAACTGTTAGTCTGTTTACTAATTATATATAATTATAGAACTTGAAGCTTGTGGGTAGTATTTTAGTTCTTTAACTTGTAGACATGTTCTTAAGTTCTAAAAGATTGACCGAAAGAAAATAATAAAAAACATGATGGATTCACATTAAATTACATCCATCTTTGTGTTTTCAACAGGGGTGTCGGTCGCATTTTCACTGGAAGGACGGAGGAAAAGCAATGTCCTTGTCATTGTGACACACTGCTGTGAACCACTTACAACTCAATGAAATTTTGCCATCACCAAAAGTGAACAGTGGACAGCTTTGAGCAACTGTGGAGCTGTTAGTGGGGATGGTGCCATGTTCAGTGCACCTCAGTAGGTGGAGTCAGACCTGTAACCACGAGGTAAACAAGCAGACTGGAATTTCTAACCCTGGAACCTTGGAATAAACGTCTGATACTCTAGTTGTAATGAATGTACATATTTATGCACAAATAAATCTTTCTACAATTGATTTTTATTTGTTGGCGAATATAAATATTTCAGGTAAAAAAAAATTAAGCAGCAGGTAATGTTTTTTAAACTCCCACAGACCAGACAAAATGTCTTGACGGGCCATATTTGGCCCCCACCTTGTGTTTGACAAGGTATAGATCCATCAGCAGCAACACCAACTTATTCTTTTCTCCGGAAAGAGGGTCTCTTCAGACTTAGTTCAGTCAGCAGAGAGTGGCTATAACTTTCGTCGTGTCCCTTTTTCAGGGGTTGCCACAGCAAATAAACTTATTCCATTTACCCCTGTCCTCTGTATCTTCTACTCTGACTCCAACTAACCCCATGTCCTCTCTCACTGCAGCCATCATTCTCTTCTTTGTCTCCTACCTGGTAGCTCCATCTCTAGGATCATTCTTCTATAATGTATCCACCGTCCCTGAACATGTCCAAACCATCTCAGTTTGAGAATAGTGCAGACTACATTTGGAAGATACAACAACGCAGATAATCAAATCAGAGTAAATGACGTATGGTACAGAATATTTAACACGCCAATAGACTTGGAGCACACTCATAGCCTCTAGTGACCTACAGCTGTCCATGCCTTCTATTTGAGTGACCGAAAATACCATGCAGCCCCCCCACCCCCCACCCCCACCCCACGCTCACTCTGCAGACGTCACAGTTTCCATTCTAAACATAAATAAACCCGACAGCTCGGGGTTTATGTGGTCGTGACTCTCCAGCTGCTGTTGTTCTCACATCACATGTTACATCACATGATAAAGGATTTACATAGAAACACGTATGACACTCTCTGCTGAAGAGGATACCAACCCAGCTCTTTATTGACACTAGAGTGAGGCTCAGACCAGTTTCAGAGTTCAGAATGACTCTTTGTTTCCTTCAGGTACCTGAAGCAAAACCAATACAAGCACACATGGGCATGTGATCCTCCATGAAAACAAGTCAAATGTCAAAACACAACTAAGGGAGCGTGTTGCAGTGTGCTCATGAGGTCAGCGCAGTAAAACGAGGTGTATTATGATGGTAAATATAATAAAATATAAACAATTCTAGTTTGACACCCATACACGTGTACATTGTATGTTCGTAAATTTGGTGTCAGTACTGACTTATCTAAGGTATATTATGTCATGTGTGAATATGACTTTACACACAGTACTGTTCCATGATTCAGAGGTCGGGGTAAAATCACCAACTCCACGTCAATTACAACTGGAAAAAAATCCATAAAATCCCAGTGAATATCAACCTTTAATTGCCTTTAAACCGGGGGTCTAAAACGCTCCTGGACCATTTGCCGCCCATGGACAATATTTTGCAGCCATTAAAAGTTGAATTCATAATAATATTTTATAGATTTGTTCTCCACATTTTATGGTAAATCCGTTAGTTCTCTAAACCCTGATCCACAGTCTCCTTCTGGTTCAGTGTTGTATTACCCAGAATCTATGGGAAACTAATTTTTCTTTTGTATTGATCACTGAAAGCTGAAATAGTGAAATAATAATGTGGGTAGTGGCCCTTGACATATTTGAGTTTGAGAACCTTGCTTTAAACGGTTTAGGGTTGGGACTGCAGAATATGGTGATTTTTGTATTTTATTTTTATGGTTCTAAAGATTTCCTTAAAATGTGTATTGTTTTCGCATGCCTTTGCTGCTCTAGTGGGGGTCACATGCTTGGAGTAAAATGTAAGGCATGTTGTCCCTCCTACATGACCGACAATTTAAGAAAGCGTAGATAAAGCGTAGATTCCATAAACACGCTGACAAAAAAAGGTAAATATAAAATAATGCAAACAGTACAACTCGATGTGTGTGAAAGGAGGTCATGGTTCTGTGTTTATCACCAAAATTACGCCAGTCAAATCCATGTAGTGAAAACATGATCAAAACAGAGGATGACGTCTGGTCACGTGACGTGAGGTTGCAGCATTCATGAAGGAGTACATATGGGGAGGGAGAGCAACATCCTCTACTGACACGGTCATTAACGTCATAGTGTTAGAAAAGCACCGGTGTCAGTCGGAAGTTTCTGCTCTCTGAGTTAAGAAGAGCTAAACCAGTACATTTCCAGGCAGGTGATAAACATAAAAAGTAAAACAAGAAGTTGAATGTTAATTATATAAGCTTACTTTGCCAGTGTCTGTGCATGTCTGTCCATCTATTAATCTGTACAATATGTCTTTATGCTTATCTATCTGTCTGTCTATCTATCACTTGCTGAGTCTGTGCAGTCAAATGCTGTGGCTGCTGCTGAGCCAGTCACTACTGGGGCTCAGATGGTTGCTGCATCAGTCACTCAGGGAGACATAAAACAGGGGGCACCAGGATTAGACGAGAATGAACCTATGAATTTGACGACGGGTGAGGTGGAGAAAACAGGAGATCTAGGTACAGAGGTGACAGATAATGGAGTTGATGATTTGAGGGACAAATCTTTTAGTGAGAATACAGACAGGGCTGGGGAACAAAGTAATAAGGTGGCAGACAAAGTGGTTTCGACGTCTGGAACTAGTGACACCCCTCTGGCGACAGAGCTGGGAGGGGAAGTCAGGCAGGAGTCCGTGTGCAGGGGCAGGAAGAATAGGAAGAAGGTGCAGTCCGTAGGAATGGAGGCCAAAAATGGACGTATGGAGAAGAGTCTCCTAAGTATATGCAGCTTGCTCCGACAGCATTGATGGTGAGGCAGCTGAGTCGAAGGGAGACCCCACACACCCCACAGATATGGAATCCAGGAAGGCGGGTCTGGACATGGTTTGTTGGAAAAAGAAAACAAGTATGGTTGTACCAGAAATGGGTCCAACTGAGGACAATGGTGGTGAGGAGTGTGTTAGATGACAATCACTTGCTGCCTCTGTTCCAGACCGACGCCCAGCCATACTCTGCAGCAGATCTGGTTTTATTCCTGAGACAGACTAAGGGATGCAGGAAGGTGGATTTACAGAAATATTTCCCAAACTGGAGGGTTTTCACATTTCGGCCAGACATTTTATAAGACATAAGACGGAGTCCAAACTGACAGACCAAGAGGTCTTCAGACTGCAGAAACTAGTCGCTAAGGCGAAGAAAATGCTCCTTGCTGTTTAGTGTGTCATTCTCCATCTATCTGTCGATTCTTCTGTCTGTCCGTCTCATCTATGTGTCTGTCTTGCCGTCTGTCTTTCTATCCTTCTTTTTGTCTGTCTTTCCATATGTCTGCCTCTCTGTCTATCCATCTGTCGGTCTGTCTGTCTGTCTGTCTGTCTGTCTCTCTGTCTATCCATCTCTGGTTGGCGGAGACCCCAGTGGAACACCATCTACAAACCTCCACTGACAAAGAGACTAAGGGAATTACAGTTTTTACGAATTACGTTTTTGTCAACTAGTGTTGTAAACCAGTGCCTTTTTTGCAGACTGCCAGAGACTGTCTGCCACATCTTCTCAGAGTGTGGACGTCTGATATCTTTGTAATCTGTCCTAACTTAGGTTTTCCTCCTATTCAGTGCCTCTTTTACAGTACCAATCTTTATTGGTGGTTTTGCTTCTAAAACTGCAGGAGGAACCAAAAGCCTTCTCCTGAACTTCTTGCTCTCTGGAGCAAGGATGTCTATATACCTGACATATCGGGAGAGTCTGCAGCGGGGGCCGGTGCTTGATGCTGTGGTCCTCTGGAGGCGGAGTGTGAAGGCTCAGGCCCAGCCTGAGGCTGGAGCACTTCTTCCACAGGCTCACAAATATCGTCGTATTTGTACAATTGTGGGCATGTCTGCAGTTCGCTCAGTTCCTAATTTGACTGCTTGTCAGCCTCTAACTTTTTGATGAAGGCATCTTGTGGCAGTTGGTGGCCTAATGGTAAAGGAAGCGGACCTGGATCCGCAAGGCCCCCGGTTCGAATCCCCCTACCGCCAAGTTAGCACTGAGGTCCACTGAGCATGGCACTGTCCCCATTCACAGCTCTCCGAGCGCTCAAAGCTGCCCACTGTTCACTTTGGTGATGGGTTAAATACAGAGATCGCATTTCGTTGTGTGCATCATGGTTGGTATGAATCATAATGTCACAATGACAAGGAGTTTGCTTTCCTTCTCCTTTCCTTGGATTTATGTCAGTGGAGGGTGCGACAGCCTCACTGGTTATTTTTTTATTCTGCTGACTGGATGACTTCTGGTTTATCTTGGATTGTATTAATAAAGTTCCACATTTAAAATCTAAAAAAAAATCTGTCTGTCTATCTGTCTCTTCCCGAGTGACAGAGCTCCTCACCTTATCTCTAAGGCAGACCTGGGCAAACTAAGGCCCCAGGACTGGATGCAGCCCATTTGGCATTTCAATCCGGCCCGCCCAACTTATTCTTGGCCCGTTCAAATTATACTTTTAAAATATATTATCATTTTCATTATTCTTCTGCCTTCTCAAAGCTAGCATGTCCCAATAGATAGTCTCCAAGACGCTAAAAGCATTTGAACATTTAGCCTTTACTCAATACTTTCCCCATCATTTATCTTAGTTCCTGAAATTTCTCAATCTTTCTGATCCTTTTCTGACCCAGGACTAAAATTTTAGAACCACTCGTGGCCAGTCAAAATAATTGCCCAGGCCAGCTCTAAGGGAACAATCCTACAGAGAAAGCTCATTTCTCCCTTGTAGCCGGGATCTTTCTGTCCATGTACATCTAATGACCTACAGTTATATTCTTCAGTCCATCATCTATTCTGTAGCCGGAGCTCAGTTTTCCTTTCACTTTTCTCTTTCAGTTGTCAGGCAGCTGTCTCACACAATTAAGTGACTATCCCCTAAATCAAACTCACACTCACGAAGCAAATACTTACACACGCCGTACTGGATAATATTTGAGTAAACATAAAAAAAAGCTGAACTCTAAGAATGAGCTTTAATATTTGACACCAGAACTTTGGTTGGTTTTGGATCTTTTAAGTATGGTAACGAAATTGCAGGGTGCGGCTTGCTTTAGCGGTAGATTTGTTTTTCAACAAATTCCATAGATGCCCAAGCGAATAAAGCGGACTTGTCCAGCTTTATAGCTTTTCTCTGGTACTCAAAATCAGATTTTGGCCATATTGCAACTCATCTGAGAAATATCCTCAGTACGGTCAAGAGAGATGACCATTTTTCCAAATTACTCAATTGTTACTGTAAAATCATCTCTGCATTATTCTCTCTCTGTTTACCCTACTCTCCACCAAACACTGCCAAATCTGGGATTATTGTCAGAAAAAAACTGGTACAGGCACCATTAAAGACAATGAAACAGAATGAAGGTTTTCTAAAATAAGGTTTTTCATTTTTGTTTATACACAAAAGCAACTATTATAAAATACAGAAATGACAGCAGATGTTTATAAGTCAGTTGTGGTTACTCCACTTGTCCACATTCACACCACATGATTGTTTCCAGGAGGTTCTCTGACTTGGCCAAAATAGGGCTTTGTGGGCCCAATGTGGACTGTTCAGATCTGTAATCGGGCCGCCAATCTTACCCCAATTATATAATATATTTGTATTTTGATTATACTGTTGCCATTCCCTGCAATTCTCACATTTTCCCTGCAGATGGCATAGCGAAGGCATTTTAGCAATAATGTTATGACTTTTAGAGGTGAATAATTGAGTACAGACAGGATGGAAAATCTGGAGAAAAGTGTCAAGAGTTATCTGTGAAAGAAGAGTGTCAGCTAAGGTGAAGGTAAAGGTTTTGTGAGACCAGCCATGATGGATGGATTAGGGACACTAGGAATAAGCAGAAGACAGGATGCATAGCTTGAAGTGGATGAATTAAAGATGCTGAGATTCTCTTTAGAAGAGACAATCATGGACTGTATCGGGCCTGTGGTCCTTAGGGAGACAACACAGACAGGAAGGTTAGAGAAAAAGCTAGAGAAGCCAGATTGAGATGGTTTGGAAATGCTCAGAGGAGGGACAGTAGAGGAATGATCCTAGAGATGAAGCTACTAGGTAGAAGACAAAGAGGAGATTAATGTATACGGTGAGGGAGGACATGGACTAGTTGGAGTCACAGTAGAAGTTGGAGAGAACAATGGGTCTCTTACTGCATCTACTGCAACGTCTCTAGCATTCTTCTACCTTTGTCTTCTCCTATTTCTACCTCGACACATATCAACTTGCCAGACATTTGTTTTACTCCCACAAAACATTTCTAGCATTCATTCCATCTTTATTCCTGGGTCTCCACAACTGGCACCTAGCCTTTCTGTGAGAAGGCTACGGGTCACCTCAGTGGCAACCAGGCAGCTGGTGAATCAAAACCTGAATCCTAGCATACTCTTCTCTGATTATTGCCCCTACTCCATATTTCTCCCCATCTAATCCATGGTAAAGTAATTTAAAACTCCTCCGATTTTTCTAGCCCTGCTGCCTTTCCACCTGGTCTCTTGCATACAAAACACATCCAATCTTCTTCTCCCCATCATGTAAGCTAACTTTCTACCTTTCCCTTTCATTGTACCTACATTCAGAGTTCTCACCTTCAGACCAACACTTCTAAACTTCCTCTTTTCCCCTTTTGCCTTAATCAATCGCCCTCCTCTTCTTCTTTGTGTTTGACCAACAGTCCAACAGCACCCTGTAGGTTACCAGCAGAAACCCAGTTTCCGACCACTTCGGTATGGAAATGGTTTTACTGACTCAAATATTCGTTTTGGCCAAAATTTTTACGCAAGATGCTTCCTGAAGCAACCATTACCTTTCATCCTGACTTTTGACTGGCACTAAAAACACTGCCACATGCTCCCGAATGGCTGGTTTTCCTTCATGATGACTTTTCATGACATTTATGTAATTTATCTGAATCTACACAAACATAAACTAGCATTTATAAAACTGCTAGACCAGTGTTGCCCAATAGGTAGTTTAGGATCTACCAGTAGATCTTCAAAGGAGTTTCAGTACATCCTGAGCAATAACATAAAAAAGATAGTAATTAAAACTAGTGATGTAATATATTTCAAGATGCTATTTCCTTGGGTTAAAATTAAAATTATATAGGTACTGAGTCAGTCACTATTACAGATATACTCTATATATACCATAACATAGAGAATTAGCTTTCTAGTTTATAAAGGTAAATATAGAGTTGGCAGTGGTGGCCTAGTGGTTAAGAAAGCGGACTTGGGTCCGCAAGGTCCCCCGTTCGAATCCACCAGCTGCCAGGTGGCCACTGAGGTATAGCACCTTCTTGTGGGCTCACCACCCACAGGAAGGCTCACAATATGGTGCAATGGGATTTGGGTGGTGTCAGCTGCCCCTGTGACCCGGCAATGGACAAGCAGAAGAAGATGAATGAATGAATCTAAGAAAATCACTACAGCCTGATCATTTGAAAAGCAGAAAAAGACAAAAAAGTGTGGGCACCCCAAGACTAGACATTTCAGGTGACAGTGGAATTCCAGGCCACCCTGTATAGGTTCACAACCCCGTGGCTGAAAAACACTCTGTTAGACCTTGGATGTGTGTTAATACAGAGTAAACCTAAACACAGTGACATCACCAATCTAGGCTAAATGTCATGATGCCAGCGAGGGCAGACTGTCATGATTAGACGGAGTTCAATGTCCTGTCACTATGATCCACACGGTCAGTAAACATGGACTTTAAACCAGATCAGCCCAGTGTTTATGTATATGGTGTCATGCCATGTTGTGTCTGTAGCAGCTCTGAGGCCATGACACAACGGTAATAGTGTCAAAGGTAAACTGATCGAAAGTTGTTTTACTGTACAGTTTATGTTTTGTTGTTATGTAAGTAAGTTTGATGTCTTTTCACACACTATCTTTTGACAGTGTGGCTGTGTTGGTTTTTTTTTCCCATGCCTTTATTTGTTAGCACATAAGATGTTGACATTCAACCGTCAACACCAAAGGGTGGCCTCAGAGATGCTGCAAGGACTCAATGACACAACTGCAGCACATTCTCAGAGATGCTAAAGAAGAAATTAAAAAATAATGTAGAATGACTGGTGATTATGAAAGAGATAACAGATAAACATACAGTACATGGTACTAATTGTATATTCTGTAATTGAATTCAACATATGTATGTACAAATATGCATAAATACATATATATTTACATGTATAAATAAGTATAAATACATATATATATATATATATTATACATATATGCACAATATGTTTCTAACAGGCACTTAGGTGGTGTATAAATTCATATTTATATATACAATCAGGGCAGTGGCCTAGTGGTTAAGGAAGCGGACTTGGGTTAGGGTTGGGCATGGTATCGTCCCTAGGCACTGCTCCCCGAGCGCTCATTAGCTGCCCACTGCTCACTTTGATGATGGGTTAAATGCAGAGGCCAAATTTCGTTGTGCACTGTGGTGTGAATCACAACGTCACAATGACAGAAAAAGGAATTTAATCTTTAATATGTTTAGTGCCTGTTAACAACGTATTTTATATTTATATGAACATATTTTGACTTCCATATATATGTACATATATGTGCATATATGTATACATTTATATATCTATCTATATAGAAAGGAAGAAGAAGAAATTTCTTTTTTGTAACTAACAAGTATATATGTATATATGTATATATACATATATTTGTTATATACATATATATATATATACTTATATTTGTTATATACAGGTATATATATATATAGACATACATATATATATATATATATATATATATACCTGTATATAAACATACACACACACACACACATATATAAAAATAGATGGATTCATTACCGGTTTATGGACTACAGTAACCTTCTATTAAGATAGACCAGTACTAACAGAGAGTTGAAGTTGTTTTTTTAAAAAGGAATCATCTATTATAGGGATGAAAAAGTTCACCAGACTGACCTGTCCCCTGGAAAATCTGAGACATCTTATTGGGCAGATACTGTTTTGAAACCTAGTTTGGAAAATGTTTCCATTGTCTGGACAAAAAGAATGTAACATTTTCCAAATACGCTTCTAACATTTACTTTCTTTACAACACTTGATGTCTATTGGCTTAATCTATGCATGTATTTTTGTGTATGAGGGTCTTAAGGGTGCTGGCAACCAGTAAATAATGTCCCCCACTCCTTTCAGCTTTCTATCACACCTGCAACTATGCACAACATGATCTCGGCTGACGCACAGCAGCTCATCTTGGACAAGTTGGTCATTCATCACATGACACTCTTTCACTCACCTCACTCACTATGTTTGGCAACAAATACGCACATAAGTTGTGTTTTGCACACACACGCACACGTGCAAATATATAGTGTAAGCAGAGATCTAACCATTACTGACTCTCTTTATCTCACTCCTGCACCAAATCAGTTAATACATTTTACTGCTGTCGCAACCTTTAACAACATGGGCTATCGAGGTCAGGACTGGGAGAGATAAAGCAACATCTACGTCTGGAGTCTGCTTGAACCACTGCTACGGACACGGAGAGTGCTTATCCATCTTCATCAAAAAATTAATTATTATAAAGTACAAGATCTATATACACCTACAGAATTAGAATCATCCTTGTTTTCTTCAATCTAATGTTCATTTTATTACTGGGTAATAAAATCTACTAAAGGTAAATTATGTGAAGAATACAATGAACAGGAAAACATGGAAAATGTAAAAAAAAAAAATAGTTTTGACAGAAAATCACTTTGGATAGACATCAATGGTATTCTTACAGTTATCCTTTGGAATTTTTGACCACTGTTTCTGTCAGATTTGGTACAACTCGGTCAGATTTGTCAGTCTCCTCTCACAGACTTGTTTCTTCAGTTCACTACATATGTTCTCGATAGGATTCAAGTCATTGCTTTGTGAAGGTCACTCTTGAACTTTCACCTTGTTCTGCTGAAACCATTTTGAAACTTATTTTGCTGTATGTTTTGCATCATTGTCTTGTTGAAACATCCAACTTTGACCAAGCTGCAGAAATTCTGCTGACTTTTTGAGGTTCCCTTCCAAGTATTGCTCTTTACTCCTTATTCCATTTGTCTTCTGGAGTTCACCTGTTCCTGACACTGCAAAGCAACCCCACAACATGAGATTTGTCAACCATGCCAGATAGAAATAGAACCAGCCTTGTTTTCTTCATTGTTAATTTCAATACTTGGTTCCAAAGGTAAATTTCGTGAAGAATACAATGAACAGGAAAACATGGAATGTGAAAAAAAAAACAGTTTGGCAGTGTACTTTCATAGCTATTGATGCATGAACTTAAATGATTATTGTTACCATCAAGAAAACCAGAGCAAAAATGGCTAGATATCCATCCATCCATTTCAACCGCTTATCCTTGATTGGGTTGTGCAGGCAGCAGTCTCCGCCCAAATCTCATTGCACCGTCAGCTCTGAAACTAAACTCTTATGAACTACTTTAGTTGTTATTGTTGTATTATCCTAACAAATGCACCTTAGGTGGAACCAGTCATTAAAATGAGCAGGAAATTGATGAAAATGGCAGACTAGCCCAGTAATTTTTTTCAAGCAAATACTGCCATAGAAATCACACTGTTATTTGTATTCAGAGGATCCAACTGTGCAGTACAGTGTGGATTTTATTTCTCCTTATTTTTAATGCCTGCTGTGTCCAATGCAAGGTCTTGCCTTACTCTGACCTTGAATCACATTCCTGCAACTAGTCTTTCCAGTGTCAATAAGCTGTTTGCAGTCATGGAACAATAATAGAGGTACGGAAACACGAGGAAGCGTTTCTTACATTCTGGGTCACTACAAACCCTTCAGTTGCATGTTATGCACAGTGCCATGCCTTTCTGTGGCCAACTCATTGAAATGGGGACTGTAAAATCCATGGGAAACTGTTAGGGAGGTAAAAAGGTAGGTTTCTCAGGGAGATGTGAACATGCTTTGTCTTGCAGATTTGAGGGTGTTTTACTTTTGAAATCCAGATAAGTATCTTGGTTTAGATTTACTCCGGCAAACAAAGTGGATAAGCACTGTACACTGTAGGCTCAGTAATTGGATCCTTTATCTTTTCCCTAACGAAAACAGAATACACAACAAGGGTGTTTTGTTGAAAAAGTAAACTATTCACAATATATATCACACTGTGTATCTTTCTGTCCGTCTGTCTTTGTATCTCTCTATAGAGTCTATAGAATTCAGGCCAGGGCTTTGTGAAGGCTACTCTAGAACTTTCACCTTATTCTGCTGAAACAATTTTGAAACAAATTTTGCTGTATGTTTTGGATCATTGTCTTGTTGAAACATCCAACTTTGACCAAGCTGCAGGATATTTGATGACTTTTTGAGGTTCCCTTCCAAGTATTGTTCTTTTCTCCTGATTCCATTGGTCTTCTGGAGTTCACCTGTTCCTGACGCTGCAAAGCAACACCACAATATGAGATTCTTCACATGCTTGACCGTTGGGATGGTATTGTTGGGATTAAAGGATTCACCCTTGCACTGGAAAACTGCTGGTCATTATGCCATTAAACAGTTCAATTTTTGTCTCATCAGGCCACATGATCTTCTTCCAGAAGGCTTTATCCTTATCCTGGTGCTCTTTTGCAAACTTAAGCCGATTTATTCTGTGTTTCTCTTGGGGAAATGGCTTCATTCCGGTCAGGTACCCTCTTAGCATGTCAATTAAGAACTCTCTTTATTGTGGACACTGATAGATTTGTTCCTGAGGCAGCCAATCCATTTCAGATGGCTATCTTGGTGATTTTGGGGTTCATTGTCACATTTCTTACCCAAAGATTTTCATCTCTGGATGTTAATTTCAGTTTCCTTTCAGTCTGTGGCACTACCGCTGTTCTCCCAAGTTGCTTATATTTGTGGACAATTGTCTGAACAGATGCCCTTGCATCTGCATAAATTTGCTTTTAAATGGTCCCAAGAGACGAACCTGAGTTATGCAAGCCAACAATTCTCTCCCTGATGTAATGTCTGTATTTTTTTTAAATTTCCCATTGCAAGTCTCAAGTGAGAATGCAGTGTGGGTAAAGTAAAGCTGCTTTTATACCACATAATTTCTAATCCTTGGCTTTATACGCAACGTAATTAAACACTAGACTATAGGGATGATTCTACGAATGATTGTACAGCCTGATTTCAAATATTTTCCTTTTTTATATAGATCAACCCCATTGACAGACCAATTAAGACACTATTATTGAAAAACCACTTATGCCTTCCTTCAAAGTTGGTGGCAAACTGTGTTAAAGCTGTCTTGAATTGTTTTTGCTTTGGTGTATGTAAACTTCTGACCCTGATTGTATATATAGCATCTATTTGTCTAACTATCTCTCTGTCCATCTGCATACATATCTACCTTCCTACTGTTCGTTTGTCTGCCTGCCTGTCAGTCTGTCTATTCATTCATGAACTTTTATTTAGTTAAATATTTTATTAATATTATTGTTGTTAAAATACCCTTCTTCACAAAAAATCACCCCATTTGCATAACTCTCAGCTGATGTCAGCCTAACTTCTTATCATACCATACATCGTTGATATTAGTAGATAAGAACTGAGGCTCTGGAGGCTTCATGCTGAAATATACTGTACATAAATACAAATTAAAAAGATCAGAGATAGAATTAACCTGCTTCTCCCCATTCAAACTGACAATGTACCTCCACAAATAATAAAACCAGTGGTGGCCTCAATTTTCCCCTTAGAAGAATTTAGTCCAATTACCCTCCCTGAGTTGACCTCACTGGTTTCCTCTTCCAAACCCACTACATGTCAATTGGACCCCATACCAACCCCACTCTTTAAAGACGCTGGGCCACAGCTCAGCGATGTTAATCAAATCAAATCAAATCAAATTAATATTTCACTTCTAAGTGGTTATGTTCCTTAGGCCTTTAAAGTAGCAGTAATTAAACCCTTACTTAAAAAACCTACCCTTGATGCTAATGTTCTATCAAATCACAGACCAATTTCTAATTTATCTCCATCTTGGAGATAAATCCACCTCCAAAATCTTAGAGAAAGTTGTGGTTGCACAATTGTGTGATCATTTACATAGAAATTATCTTTTTGAAAAATTTCAGTCTGGATTTAGAATCCACCACAGCACAGAGACCGCATGTTAAGGATAAAGAATGATATTCTCATGGCCTCTGAAAAAGGACTTGTGTCCCTGCTGGTCCTACTTGATCTCAGTGCAGCATTTGACACTGTTGACCATAAGATCCCACTTCATAGGCTAGAGTATGATGTTGGGATCAAAGGAACTGCACTTGTTTGGTTTAAATCCTATCTAACAGATAAGTTCCCATTTGTTCAATTAAACGAGGACTCCTCTGTACACACTAGAGTTGATTGCGTTCCACAAGGTTCTGTACTTGGGCCAATTCTTTTTACATCGTATATGCTTCCTCTAGGCAAAATTATTAGACAACATAATATAGATTTCCACTGCTATACAGATGATACCCAGTTGTATTTATCTGCAAGGCCCTTCTAAATGCAGGAAAAAATGAAGTTATAGTATTAGGGCAAAAACACACTAATCCACCATTGTTGATCCAGGAATTGAACCTGGACGGAAATATTCAAACCTCTCGCTCTACTGTCAGGAACCTGGGGGTGTTATTCGATAATAGCTTGAATTTTGATGAACATGTTAAGCAAATTTGCAGAATTGCCTCCTACCATTTACGTAATATTAAGGTAATTAGAAATATTCTGTCCCGTAAGGATGCAGAAAAACGAATCCATACCTTTGTAACCTCTAGGCTGGATTACTGCAATTCTCTTTTATCAGGTATTTCCTTCAGGTCCTTAAAGAACCTTCAATTGGTCCAAAATGCGGCAGCCCGCATATTAACTGGAACCAAAAGACGGGAGCATGTAACTCCCATTATAGCCTCCCTGCACTGGCTCTCAATTAAAAGTGGAATTGATTTCAAAGTTCTACTATTGACTTACAAGGCCCTAAATAGTCTGGCCCCTTCCTATATTAAGGACCTGCTTTTACCCTATAAACCTAGCAGACTGCTCTGATCATTAGATTCGGTTCTATTAGTGGTTCCCAAAATTATTAAAAGTAGATCAGGTGCTAGAGCCTTTAGCTACCAAGCCCCTTTTTGTGGAATCAGCTTCCGCTTCATGTCAGGAATTCTGATTCTGTCTCTACCTTTAAGGTGAGACTAAAAACCCATCTATTTAATGTCGCCTATGGGAACTTTTTGAATGTTTAATGCCAAGCTGCTACAGGTTTTAATTGTTGGGGTGGGGGCTCTCACATCATGCATTTAGAATGAGCACATAGTCTGAGCACCCCACCTCCCTCCTCCTTGTCCCTGTCTCACTCTCTCAACTCTCACCCCCAATCTATGGAAATCTGTTCTGTTTCTCTTTTTATTCCTGTTGCTGATGGATGGGTCGATGCCAGAACAAGAATAACCAGGGCTAGGAGGACCAGCAGAAGGATGACCAGGATCATAGCCTCATACACATACTGACACAACGGCTACTGGAAGCGTTTAAATTTTGACTATTTGTTGTATCTTTTGTATTTGTTTTATTTTATTGTATTTTTATGCTCTGGTAACATCCAGTGCACTGTCCAGGGAGTGGATCCCTCTCCTGTGGTTCTCCCTAAGGTTTCTACGGTTTCTTTCCCTGTTAAAAGGGTTTTTTTTTCCTCTCTGTAGTTTTTCCTTACCCGGGCTGAGGGTCTAAGGACAGAGGATGTTACCAACCCTGTACCAGCCCTTTGTGACAAGTTTGATTTGCAAATGTGGGCTATAAAAATAAAATTTGATTGATTGATACATTCACTGTATATTTATACATACTACCACTGTAACAGTTATCAGCCACGTCACTGTCTGACTGAAGCAGGGCCGTAACATTCATAAATCCTAATCTAATCTGACCTGGCGTGTGTGCGTGTCTGTCTGTACGCGTGTGTCACATATTGATTTGTTCACAGCAGACTCGCACTGTGCAACGTTGGCAAGTTCAAGGTTTATCACAAGTTTAGAAATTTAGCTATGGGTTCGAGGGTGGGGGGGGCATGAGGTTGATGTTTTTGCCTTCAATTGTAAACAAACAGAAGGTTGGAATACATTTACAGTTTTCAGTAAACTCCTAGGTTGTGGAAGATACACATGTGTACATGTCTGCATGCGTGATTCCTGTGCAATCAGCGCAAATGTCTCCGACAATCCAGAGGTTCCTTGAGCACAGACGTGCATTCAAGCAAGGAGTGTTTGCGGTGACTGTGCAATGTATACTAGAGGCTTGATGGCTTGTGTGCACAGCCGAAATGGAAGCATATATAGACATTCGGCCTCTTGCCAGAGCAGACGGCCCTTTGCAATTGAAGCCCAAGGTAGCAAGAAAAACATGATTTTGCTGTCGTGGATGATGCATTTTGTGGGGCGACGATTTATTTAATCCAAGATTAGAATAAATAAAAATGGTCTCTTTGAACTTGCATTGATGGTTACTACAGAGGACGGTGGTTGCATAGTTGCAAGTCTGAGCAGGGATAGTTACAGTCATGTAAGCCCAAATTAGAACAACATATAACATATCTTAAAAGTGATTATTTTAATGGCAATGCCATTGGCTTTTTGATGCGGACATACATGATAAGAATTGTGAATTTTCTGCAAATACACCTAGACCATACAGTATATGATTTATGAAAGAGCTATGATTAAGATCATGATGCTGGTCAGACCGCAATTAGTCAGTCCAGCAGACAGTCACACATTATCACACATACATCTTGCAGTTTATTCTTGGAAGTAGGTGTGGGTGACATGACAAAATATGGGAAAGGTCACAAACCAAGTAAGAGTAAAGTACTGCCAATAGTGATATATGTGCTTTTTATTGTGAAAGTGTCTATTTTATAAAGAAACAGGTAAAATACAATAAACCCTCAAGATACAAATATTTCAAGATACAAGCAAGCCAACAAGTATTTTGCTTAGGGAAATGACTAAAGACTCAAGGAACAGGCATGCTGACAAATCCCAACATTGTGTGGTCCAACACTCAGAGCAGCGCACAGGTTGCCTTACTCGTTCTCGTGTTCGTCAACTTCTGTACATATCTCCCTCGAGTCTCCCCCATTGTGTTTGCGATATATACGTTTTGTTTTGTTTTTTTTCTCCATTTTGGGTATTATTCTTCATAAAGGTGATCAGTCCTAAGAAAATGAGTATTAAGAATAGTAGTGAAACTCATATTTTATACCACATTTTATCTAGAGGCTGCCTAGTGGCCTAGCAGTTAAGGAAGTGGCCTTAGGTCAGTAAGGCTTCAGGTTCATATCCACCAACTGTCAGGTTACTCACAATGTGGATGGCTGTGGTCATCGTCTATCCCTGCGATCTGGTTACTTTTTAGCGCATGAAGATAAATGAATGAATGCGTTTAAAAACATGATTTTTTTTCCATTGATATTAACACAAATATAGGAGATTGGAGTACTGTAATGATTTAGAGTACTGTAACAGATATTATTTCTGTTATTTGTAAAAGAAAACATTCGAGAAACGAGCACGAACACATTACCTCAGATATTTGTATTTAAGAGAATATTCTTCTGTATTCCAGAAGTGTTTGTATTATTTTTTGTTAACCTTACAAATATTGGGCTCTTTTGCATTCTTAACTCAATTAGTAGCCATACATTACATGAATTATCTGACATTCTGAAATGTGTTTAAATGCCAAAATTGTGTGAATTATAGGGGAATTAAATTATGTCTTAATTAAAGTGGAAAGTCAGCCTACTGCTTACCAGACAAGATGCCTGGTAAGTAGAGGAAAGTGTTCTGGTATCAACCTATAAAAGCTGCAACAACTACAGAGGGATACGGTTGATGACCGATACATAAAGTAGTAAGAAGACGAAGTAAAGAGAAAATCAAAAGGATCAACATTGTGTATTTGTAGATTTAGAAAAAGCCTATAACAGGGTGTCTGTGACAAAAGAGGAATTATGGTTTTGGATGGGGATGTCAATATTCTTAATGTATTATGTGGTATAATTCTACTTGTACTATATTTGGTCACTTACTAAGTTACTTGAGGAATTGAACACAATTCCATATGAAATAAAAAATATATTCTTTATTTTAAAATACATTTTAAAATTACCTAAAATGGCTAATCAGAAACATATTATACACTAGTCCTCCAAATTCTCTGTGAACTTTTATTCATGTACATTTATTGTTGTTGTCTGTGAATTGTTATTATTTATATTGTTTTCTAACATCCATCCATTTTTACCTGCTTAGCTATTACCGGGTGGCGGTGGCGGTGGCAGCAGTCTCCACAACTGCAACCCAAATCACACTGCACTGTACCGTTTCTTCCTGCTGGTGGTTAGCCAAGTGGAAGCCTATCACCCTAACCAAACCAATGACATATACACTGCCCTTAGGCCAAAGTGAAGGACACCCCTCTATACAGCATAAATAAATAAACAATCAAGTGTATTTGTTGTTTTAATAACATTCTACTATGGTGCTTTATAATATATATTACTCATATATACATAAATATGTATGTATAAATGTATCTTGCTACTTGATTGACACCACCTTACATCCCTGCAATGTGATTGACTGACTCCAGACATGCGTTAACGACCAACTCAGAGGAACAACCCACTGGGGGCGTGGTTGAGGGGGTTGTGAACAGAAATACTACGTCCAAGCACGACTCCAATTCACACATTGTAGAGCTCAGTATAGACATCGAGAATACTCGATAGCCCTATCAGAAAACTGCTCTGTTGCTATTATTAATTCCTTATTTCAGTGAGAGACTTCGGCTGTTTTTTTAGTTCCAGTTTTTTCAGCACCAGTCGGACTGCACTGATATGGCCAAAGGAGAAGGCGGTGAACAATATTCCAATGCCAGTTTATTGAACAAACCGATCAGCCAGGATGGCATCTCGCTTACTCCCAAGGTAGGTTAACTAATTTTGTAATCTTTTACTATTCATTTTTTATGCAGAAATGTAATAATTTTGTTGTAAAAATGACCACAAAATCGCGCAAGACGCCGACGAACAGCTCTGTCATATGAATGAGGCGCCGACCGGTAAAATGACATTTTAAGGAGCGGCTTATTGGAGGTCTTTTTACAACCATTTCAGATTTCCTGTCAAAAACTGAACTTGATAAATCACACTAACGAAATAATCGTCAAAACGGCTAAAATGTATGTAAATTTCGGTCATTTTAAACCCCTTTGCTTGTATGTTCGACCGCAATTTTAAAGCTTCCTAAATGGACAGCTTGTGGTTCAGTTTTCCAAAGCATGTAGTCGTGTTGAGTTCAATTGCATCTGTTGTGTCAACTACACAACTTATATATCCTCACATGTCTTTTAGCGCCTAATAAAATATTTAAATTTAAATATATTCTTATATTTCGTTTTGTGGCTTCGTTTTATTAAAGCTAAACTATCAGATAATGCGTTTTCCTTAAAACATAAATGTTGCCACATCCTGTTGTAAGATTCCCGAATATTTAAAGGTATACGGAAAAATATAACCTCAAGGTATTATATATATATATATATACGCTATTTTTTTTAACTCTAAGTTGTTTATTTTTGTCCTACTTTGCATAGCTATACGTTAAACATTTACATAGCCTCTCATTCGCTGAGGATGCTGTCGTTTTCGGAATCCCTTAAAGGCGGCGTGGACGTGTAGTAAGGCTACGTGTCAAAGCGGGGGACTGTTACAATGAGAAGAATACGTTTATTTTCAGCTTTTATTAGTGTTGACAGGAGAGAATTCACAATTTCGGCACGTATTGTTAGTGTATTATGCCCCTTATGTGGTAACACAATGTGTAAAACGTTTTAGTTATGATATGATAGTCAGGTGTAGCCCCAACGGATTCGACGTCACAATAAAAGAAATACACAGCCGATATCGCCAATATAGCATTGGCTCTTGGTGAAAAATTGTTTATTTGCCATTTTTAAAACATAAAATAAAATTGGTTATAACCCTTACTGTTTGGTGTCTGCCGTTGTAAATAATATTTTACACACGTCAAACATTAAATTATACAATCACAGATACAGTCACACACACACACACACACTCAAAAAGGGGTTACAGCCCTAACTGAACACATACAGGGACTTACATACTGGATAGTATTGAAAACCCTATTCATATCACTAATACATTTAACACTCCTTAGCCTATAGCCTTAGTTTAACACCAACTGTGTTTTATCACATCAAGTTAGGTTTGACTACCTAGTCCTTTTGTCTGTGCCTATGAATTCCATTTTTTTACACAAATTCCTAGTGCATGAGTAGTCATTGAATCCTTGTTTCTGTCTCTTTGGTTCACAGTGTCACTTTTTCAGCCATGGTGTCACCCAAAACAAAGGCAGGATTGAGTGTATGATTATACAAAGTCAGGGTTATTTGGTTTGGACTCGTGTGCCTTTTTGTTTGGTGGCCTGATCTAGGATGAGACCAAGCCAAGCACTTCATGTGCTATTAACAGTAACAGTAAAACTCTTTGATCGCTAGAATAATGCCCGGATTAGTTGGAAACAAACATAACCTATTGATTGGTTAAGACGCAGGGGTGTGTTTGTATTCCTACTGTGGGCAACAGTGGCCGAGGGATTGTTCATAGGACTGAGCGCTGTCTATTTGTGGGTTAGGTCGCCTCGAACTCTTGCCAGGGTGCTGTCAACCTTGCAATAGGTGCTTCTGACTTGTTAGGTTGGCACAAAACAACACGATCTTACATCAAAAAGTTTTAGTCACTGTGACCTCAGGATTTTGTACTTTAAGTTTGAAAAGAAATAGCTCTATTTGTAGAAACCAAAGCTCATATTGTTCTCCAGTGACTGTTGCAAGATACATTAGACTACATACATTTTTTGGAGTTCAAGCTTGAGGAAATATTCAGTATTTTGTGACAATGAGAACCAGGGATCAGCTGTGCCTTTGCAGATCACCCTATAATTATGGAGACCTGGCTCCACCAAAGGCTGAAAACTTTTGTGCACTAAGAACTGACAATTATACTGTCCTTGCAGCATATCTATCTGTTGTGAAGACGTATACATCAATATTAATAAACATTTGAGACAATCTTCTAATGTTTTTATTCAATTTAATCATCTTAGTTACATCTTAGTCGCTTAGTCTTAATAAAACTTTAAGTCACGTTTGATCAGTCACAGTATTTCAGAAGTAGTTTTCCACATTTTTTTATTTTATGTAACTGTTGTTTATTTTTTCAGCGGGAGCACAGGAACCGGTTGTCCGTATGCAACAAACTAAGTTACGCCATTGGTGGGGCGCCTTACCAAATCACTGGGTGTGCCCTTGGCTTCTTCTTGCAAATCTATCTCTTGGATGTCGCTCAGGTGAGTTTGCTGAAGTGGCTGATATACAGCTCAGACAGATAGCATCACATTTATATCGCTTCCTGATATAGTCTGCTTGAAAGACAGTGTCATCAGGGTTAGAGCCTTGCACCCGAGGTGGCATTTGAGTGCTTGGAAGCATGGAGCTCCACTTGATCCCTGCAGTGTCCTCAAAGCACTTATATCATAAGAGCACATGAAGTACAGGACAATATGAGCGGCCAAAGCTCACCAACAATTGGTCTCACTGTCCTGGACAAAATGAAGGCACGGAAAAGTTTCCCTTTCTTTTATTAAGTAACAACATGGGCTCGTCTGTACTGAATGAACAAGATTTAGAGGATCTATTCAGAAAAATGCAGAGGGTGTCTGGGGCAGTAGCCTGATTTATAGCTACTTGCTTTGATAAGCTCTGACACTAATCTATGGGTTAGGGTTCAAATAATGTGTAAGTACGCAGACTCAAAGGATTTAGGCCTTTCCTGAAACCAGGAGTGTAAATTCAGGTATTAGTAGGACCTACAGTAGAATGCTAAGTTCAATCTTTTATATAACATGAACAGCTTGACTTCTTCAATTGCAGAAAACAGTTAACAAGACCCAGATAAATCACAGTTTTTAACAATAATGCAAATGTATAATGTCTGTATATAATTTATTTTGTTATAACTAAATATTTGTTTGGTCTCTTCTTTGACAGCTTGACCCCTTCTACGCTTCTATCATTTTGTTTGTGGGCCGAGCATGGGACGCAGTGACCGATCCAACTGTGGGCTTCCTGGTTTCCCGCAGCCCTTGGACCCGTTTTGGACGCATGATGCCATGGTATGTTAAGGCAAATTATAATTAATAAAAGTTTATGTGTTAGAAACATTTTTGTCCTAAGATTAGACACAGGGGCTGGCTTTGGAGCAGACATATTGAGTGTTTGCAAACTAAGATAGATAGATAGATAGATAGATAGATAGATAGAACTGTATAAATACCTTGGATTAAACCAAGTATATTCATAATGCAAACCAATAACATAAGTTTGCTTAAAAGTTTGTTGGGTCAAATTACAAGCTGAATGGGCTGCGTCTGGCCCCCGGGTCTTAGTTTGCTAATGCCTGTCCAACTCTGCTTCCCCTATAAAACTGGTGATCATACAGTACAGTACCCATCAGAAGATACTGACATGACCTAAATGGACAAAGGCTTCTTTATGTGCGTGTTTGTAGTTTGTCTTGACAAATATGAGTGGCTTCAAACACAATTCTTTATAGGCTTTCAGAGTCCTGCCTTTTGGTGCATATTCTGTAAATATAGCTACTGCCTGCTGCACATGGGTTTGCTCCTTGAAGGATGCGCCAGAGCGATATTACAATGGATCCCTCTGTAGAAGTCAGATGCAAATACCTGTAAAGGTTTGTGTTGGCAGAAGTGTTGTTTCAGCCATTTGACATGCATTAGTGTGAGACCTAGAATCGTGCTTTTTGTTTGATTTACCTGTCTGTACCCGTACAAGTCAATTATGCAGTGATGTCACACGCTCTCTTCACCAATTCGTGTATTGAAAAATGTTAGTCAGTAAGTAACTTATAGTTGACATGTGAGGGGTGTATTTCACATGGAAGCGTGAGTCTGGGGGCAGTGTAGGGTGTTGGTGTTAACTGTCAGTCATCCAATATCAGTAGGGATAAAAGTCTGCAATAGAAAACTGTGTGTATTTAAGTATTTGTCTGTCTTGGATTCAGATGCAGGGCACAGTATATTAGCTTGTTTGTTGCTGTGTCTCATTGATTGAAAATATTGTCTCTCCCTTATGTCTTACAAAACTGAATACACACAAAGCCAAAGACAGTAAATAAGAGCAGACAAAAGTCTCCTTGTGGTCTTCACCTCTGTTTCTGTATGCTCCTCTGCGACTGCCTTTTGGGAAACACCTGTATAATTTCTTCAAAATACATGTTGTTGTCCCTAAACAAAGTTGTATCAGAGACAGTTGCTAGTGTAGGAGCCTGCAGAAATCTTGATCTAAACGTGTTGCATCTTGTGCATCTGTTGTCAGATATGGGTCGGGGACAAGGGTGGAGTTTATCGGGGACGAGGAAGTCAGGAAGGATGCAAGAATGAATGGCATTTAAGACGATCCTTAGAGAATACGCAATTGATAATGAGATGGTTGCTGCAGCCACTCCAAAAATTTTCTCTTGGTGTGGGGGAGGGGAGACTAGTGGAGCGAGTTTCTGATTGGTGTAGCGGGAACACACCATCTGCCTGAGCCAATAGCAGGCAACCAGTGAGGTTTTTTTCTTTTTTTTTGAAGAGCGTGGGTTACTCCGGTTCATGATGTGAAGGCTTTGAATGTGAATGTTCTCATTCATTGTTACACCTCCTCATCGTCACTACTAAGAAAACTAAAATTGGAAAAAATAATCAATGCAGCTATGACAATAAAAGACAATAAAATATTTTAATTTGCACATGATAAATTGATGAATTCTAGAAGACCTCAGCTACAAGTAGCCTATCTGCCTAATGGCACTCTCCCCTGTCAGCATGGCTATTTCAGAGCATTTTGAATATGATTCCAGAACGGAGGCGGAGGGTGGGTGGTGTATTTTATGACCTTGTGTGTCCCACTGTAGTTCAGCGAATTCATTGCGCCTGCAGTCTAAGATTTACCATGTAAACTCTCTTATAGAACTGCTGCACATGTTGCAAACCACATGACAAAACCGGTCATGTGGAGAATTTCTTCTGATTTCCTCATCCTAAAAAGCCAACCAACAGAAAATGGGTTATATGCCTTGTCTGCTTTCCCTCAAATACGGCTGCAAATTCATCAAGTAGTGCTGAGAAAAGCATTCCACACTGAGCTGTCATTGCATATGAATTGTCTGCCTCAAAGCCACTCCTTTGCAAACACACCCAAAAGAACAACCCCAATCTTTGTCACAGTGATCGAATAACGCGCAAGCAGGTTCTATTGTTGGTATCCATGTAAGTCAAGGCCAAAGGCCCGAACACACCTCAAGGGGTATGTAGAACAATTTCTGACAGGTGATTATTTTTTTTTTTTTCATCTGATGAGGAAAAAAGTCACTGATGAGTGTGCAGTCTGCTATTCCAGTAATGAATGAATCAACTTCCGGTTCTCCCAACACTCCCTTCCGTGACTTCTTGCGTGTTTCCGGGAGAATGTATTTGACCTCATAGTGAGTACAGCTTGGGGATGTAATCAGGGTTACTGTGTAAAGGAAGTTTCCATCACACTGAGTTTCCGTGTCGGTGGATGTGATTACCTCATGGTCAGAATTTACACAATGTTCCATGTGAGTTCCAAGGAGTAGAGAAGAAGGTGGTGCCATGGAGTTTACGAAAGAAGTGTCTGTCCGAAGTCTTGCAACGGACATACAGAATGTCCCAGGGTTACAACAAACAAGAACCTGTTAACAGTAAACCAGCAAACTGGTCATACTCCCATGTGATCTCTGGTGTATAATAGTTGGCAGGCAATGAATAGAAAGGACATAATTAGTTGTGTAATAAGCAGTCACCCCTCTGCATGTTTACAGAGCCATCGAGAGACGTCACATTTTTACTCACTGATGTCATTGTTCTGTCCTCAGGATTCTGCTCTCGACCCCGCTGGCTGTGCTTTCCTACTTCCTCATATGGTATGTTCCACCTTTTGAGAACGGCAAGGTCATCTGGTACCTCTTCTTCTACTGCCTCTTCCAGTCCCTGCAGACTGTGAGTACCTGACTTTGAACCAAACACACAATATTGATAGATTACTCCGTGAAGCTTTTTACAACTTTATCTCAACTTTATCAGATTGATTAGGAAATCCCCTTGTAGCTGATAATCCTAAATAAGGACCCAATGGACAATAAGAATTTTATCATTATATAGTAAAATATTTAGAATAATTTTGTAAGGAGATCAATCCTATTCATTTCCTTAAATTCTTTTTTGCTCTGTGTTGTGGCTAAAGAAGCCATTTGATACATTACTGCCACCATGTGGTCTAAAACTATACTATATCTCTGGTGTCTCCAGAGATATGGTATCTCTGGTGTGTTGATAGTTTGTGCAGTTCTGCTGCTCTATCGGATTTTTTTTTGAAGTAGCATTAGTAAACCTCCTTGATTAAAGTATTGAATCAGTTTTCTTTTTTCTTCTTTGTAAATCAGTGTTTCCATGTGCCCTACTCGGCCCTCACCATGTTCATCAGCTCAGAGCAGAAAGAGAGAGACTCTGCTACGGCATACAGTGAGTGTCAACATAAATATCAGCTTTATTGCTGTCTTAACCATCTCTTTACTGTCTTCAGATCCTGACCAAAACTTTTCTTTTTTTTATCAGGGATGACAGTGGAGGTTCTGGGCACAGTCATTGGCACAGCTATCCAAGGACAAATTGTCGGCATGGCCAACGCACCCTGCCTTCCAGGACCAGGAGATGTAGTGCAGAATGTTTCAACTAATTCCATCGAGCTCAATAACTCTGGGCCAGTTATTTCCCTAGAGGACACGGTAAACAGACACTGTGCAAACTAAATTTGTGTTTTTTTTTATTTTCTTCCTCTTTAACTCATCCTCATCTCTGTTATTTTCCCTCTGCAGAAAGTTGCCTACATGATTGCATCTGGTGTCATCTCCTTGATCTATGTCCTCTGTGCTATTGTTCTTTTCTTTGGCGTTAGAGAGCAAAAAGGTACAACTATTTTTCGTTCTTTTTTTTTCTAGGCCTTACATTCACATTGGCAGAGAGTTTATGTAATCGTTTGTTAATTTGAAACTGAAAAATTCATTTAGTGCATTAATAGATTGTCAATGCACTGGATGCAACGCCCCGGGTTGTTTTTATTATATTGATAACTGATGTTACTGATTAGACACAGATGAACGTACGTCATTCATGTGACTCACAGTACTGCCAGAACTGCATCACATTCCTGCAGCTGTCCAATCAGGTTGCAGAGTTAACACTGTGCACTGTGGTGTGACTGTTGCCTGACAGGCTGTATAAAGTACTCAGGCTCTATTTCATTTAAAAGCATCATGACCAGCAACATCACTGATGGCTTTAAATTGTGCAATTAAGGATGAACCTTAGCCCTAACTAAGGCAAAAAATATGTGTACAAGTGCCTTTTAAATGATTCTTTTTGTTAATATTTTTTTCTTAATCCTGTTGCCTCTTCCCTGCTTGTAGATTCTCTCCGGGTAAGGACAGAGCCAATGTCCTTCTTTAGGGGAATTAGACTGGTGATGGGACATGGACCATATGCCAAACTGGTCATGGTTTTCCTTTTTACATCACTGGGTTTTATGGTGAGTAAGGAGTTGTAGTATATGACTATAAGCATGGCTACATTTCATTTTTATGCCATTTAAAGTGTTCCAAACAAAGAAGGTGATTCTTACACTAAAACAATGTCAATCATATCTGCTGTTGGTCAGTCTTGCAGCATTTAGTATATACTTGTTTTGGCTGCTGCAGCAATAAAATTGTCTCTTTTACTCCAGGAACTAGGCTCAAGAACCAAAATCTTATAATGCTGTTAAGAGGCTGGTTTTGCGTTAAATGCCTCGTCATAAAAATTGGACAGGAATTTCTTCTTTTTGGAGCCATCAGAACATAATAAGACGATAATAGTTGACTGCAGCCATCTAGCACAACTCGAGCATAACTCGATCTCTTGGGATATTCTACAAAAAAGTATTATTAATATTAGATTTTTTAATTACTAATTTTTGTCTTTTAGCGCTTTAACAATATGGAAAACATTAGGAAAGCCTTGTCATTGTGTCATTGTGATTCACACAACAAAATGTGACCTCTGCATTTAACCCATCATCAAAGTAAACAATGGGCAGCTTTGAGCGCCTGGGGAGCTGTGAGTAGAGAAGGTGCCATGCTCAGTGGACCTCAGTAATAACTTGGAGGTAGGGGTATTCAAACCGGGTACCCATGTCCGCTTCCTTAACCACAAGGCCACCAACTGCCCCATTAATATGTCAAAATGCATTTAGAGTTCATACAGTGGCATTATAAATCCATCCATTCCACTGGCATTCCGAAGGCAACATAAATCAATGTAAACCTCCTTAATGAACATAGTTGGGTGGTTTACTGAATAGTTGGGAAATACTTCAGAGAATTAAAAAGAAAGGTCCCTGCAATTGATAACTAATGGACTTCACTTTGTTTGCATTTTTCCCACAGCTCCTGGAAGGCAACTTCGCTCTATTTTGCAGCTCCACATTGGGATTCAGAAACGACTTCCAAAATATTTTACTAGTTATCATGGTGAGAACACGCACACAGATATACATACACAGGTGGCTTATTTGGGGTTGCCATAGTGATAACTGTTGATTGTCTTCTTGTCTGAAATGTCCTGTTGCTGTCGGGGCGGAGAATGTGAATCCATTAGCATCACGTCTCGAACAAAAGCTATATTTTCCAGCGGGCACATAAATTGTCTTGGGTCACAAAGCAACTCTGGGCCCCAGAGGCAGAAATCAGTGTCTACTGAGACAGCTAAGCCTAAATGGCATTGCATTCCCACAGACGACACAGGAGCCGACGCTGCTGTAGCAATCAGCTCAACTGTACACTACATGAGAAAATGTGGATCAGAGTGGCAGAACAGATTACCAACTCTGATCCTTTGCTTTATGTTAAGGATTACAAAGCAGTGGCGGCAACCTTTCTGAAGGCATTTATATAATTATGTAGCAAAATTCCCTTTTTTCTCATAAAATTTAAGCGTTGGCAGTCTAATTTTCCTTTGCGGTCAGTTGTTCTGGATAGTTCGTGGCATCATTTTCTCGAAGTCAGGTAATATTGTCGTTTAGTCCGTGAAAGCAATAAAGTGAGATGAAGATAAAGAAAAAGTGAAAGCACTACAGGAAAACAATTCTGGAAATGTTGCAGATGAAATGATAATCAGGAAATTTAGGTGTAAATTTGCAGCCTCATCGCAAGAGAACCTTTCACTCAATTATCTTCTTCTGCTTTTCCGTTGCTAGGTTTCAAACCTGAAGCCCTACGGACCCAAATCCGCTTCCTTAACCATTAGGCCACCACTGCCGACGCAGTGTGTTATTTTTTGTTTGATATGTTTTTAGAAATGCTCTAGTAATACAATAGTCCAAGTCAGGGATCATAGAGCATGGATTTGACTGAGGTTAGGGTAAGCACTGTGAAGCAATGCGGCCTGTAAGGCTCAGATTTGTTTTGGGAAGACCTGAATATTGTGGATTATCTTCCATGATATCTGTTGTCTTTGGCTGGTTTGAGCAGTCAAGGAGTTTCTGCATCCTAGTACCCACACGTACAAAAAAAGTGGAAGCTGAAGCTTTTGGAGAATTCATATCATGACATGGCCTTTTCTGTTATGCAGCATTCCCACTCTTAGTCTGAATTATTTTCAGTAATGATGGGGCATTTTCAAGGAAATTAGTATTTTCCCCAACTTTTTTTATTATTTTTTTTTAATTATTTTTATTTCTCTCCACAGCTTTTCGCCACTCTGGCCATCCCAGCCTGGCAGTGGTTTCTCACTCGCTTTGGAAAGAAGACCGCAGTATATGTTGGCAGCTTGGTAAGACCCACAGATAGCACTTATTATTTAAAAATTTCCTGTAAGACTGACAGGTGGTGGAGTTCATTTCAGGACAGAACTTCTTGTTTTTTTTGTTTTTTATTTTAAAGAAATTAACAATTAGTCTGTGTCATCTTTTTCAGTCCGTTATTCCATTCCTGATCATGGTGGTGTGTGTGAAGAGTAACCTGATTGTTTCCTACATCGTTGCCTCAGCTGCTGGGATTGGTGTAGCATCCGCCTTCCTATTGCCATGGTGAGTTGGTTTCTTTTAGTTTTCTTCAAACAAGACTCATTCTAAATCCATAATAAGAGTAAAAACATCTTGTTCTTCTCTTTCTTCTTCCAGGTCCATGTTGCCAGATGTTGTTGATGATTTCAAAGTCCAGAACCCATCCTCCGAAGGCCATGAAGCTCTCTTCTACTCCTTCTACGTCTTCTTCACCAAGTTCGCCTCTGGAGTCTCTCTGGGTGTTTCTACTCTCAGCTTAGAGTAAGTTCATACAAGAACTCAACATTTCTTCCAAGTTTGACCTCCAGACAAAATCTGCTTGCCGTGCTAGACCTTTGATGTAAGATTAGAAATTGTGCCAGGTACTGATAGGACAAGAAGGAGGAGCACATTTGATGTTTTGTAGAATTAATCCAACATATTGGAAAAGACTGAATAAGGTTAAGCCAAGTCTCCTGACTGACAAATCGCTCCTTAAAGTGATTTTTATCTTCAGTAATTATTTCATTTAATAGAGTTCGGCAACATTGTATGTGTCTTTGCACGCGTTACAAGAGCAAGGTAACAGTGTTTGTCTTTTGATCAGTGTCTTGGTGGGAAGAAGTGCAGCAAAACAGATTAGCTTTCCTTCATGCTCCTGTGGGATACAGTCATATTTATTTGTTTTCAGTTCTTCATTGTATTTTTTGTCCTTAGTTTCGCAGGCTACATCACCAGGGGCTGCACTCAACCAGATGAGGTGCATGTAACCCTGAAGGTTCTGGTTTCTGCTGCCCCCATCGTTTTCATCTTTTTCGGCCTGGGAATATTGTACTTTTATCCTATTAATGAGGACAGAAGGCAGGCCAACCGAAAATCCTTACAGAAACAAAGGTGAGACTGGCAAGGAAGATTTGTATCTGTAGTTTTTCTTTATATGCCTCTGCATCTAAACGATTGACATTTTCTTGCAGAGACAGCGAGTCAGACTCGGACACAGATTCCACAGAGCTAGCAAACAACGTCTAGGACGTTCTCAGAAGACCCATAACCAAAGAGGTGCTGGCATTTTTGCACTGGACAGGACCAAAAACTGACCTAGGCCTGTCGGATCACACAGACACCTCTTTGTTCCATCCCTAATGAGACTGTTTGATGTCTTTCAAAGCTTCATAATTACTTTAACTTTTCTAATTCCTAACATACGTGAAATCCTACTTTGCTGGTTGGTCTTGTCAGATCCCAGAAAGCCTTACCCTTTTGCATAGCATTTAACTTTACATTTAACTAGACACTGTGAAAAAAAAATCCCTATTTTTTTTTTTTTTGGCTTTGTCAAAGGATTTGTTTCAAACTGGTTACAACTGCATAAACCAACTGTGATGTTATGTTAGCGTAACGTGTGTTGCCATAACTGGTGCTATTTGCCAACATTAGAGTTTACTCTTACCTACATTCAACAAATGGTAAACACTTTGAACACTGAACTTATGTCTTTATGGTTGAGAGATGTGATTATTCTTCAGAAAAGACTTGAACAAAAGCCTTAATTTATGCCCTGATTTAGGGCTAACATTGTAAAAAAAAAAGACAAAAAAGTACCTATTGCCTTTGAGATATTGAACAGCTGTGTGTTCTAAAAAAATAATTACAATTATCATTGTTTACGAACACCTTTCAGATAAAACACATCTCACCCCACTGTTCCTTACTCCTAGTTGTTGTTGAAATGTGACAGGAATTGTTGACCTGAAGGTACTAGTACTTAAACTCAATGGTAACATCCATAAGTTCCTAACCATAAGAGTAAAACCACTACATCAACGTAAAGTAGTTACATTGCACAAATAACACCAGAGAATAGATAACCATATCAAAGCACAGCTATGAAAGAAAGGAAAATAATATTATTATTACTTTGTTACCTCTGAAGCACTTTCTTTTATTTTAATGAAAAGAAGCGACGGATGACGGTACAAATTATTTAAGATTTTTTTTTTCAATTTTGTGTGTATGGCTGTTGCAGAGCAGCATGGTGAGCAGTATTCAGACTCTTTAATTAAAAGTTTTACATCTCAAGAAAAGGGCAGGAGTGTAGTTCAGAACAGTAACATACCTTTCTTTTAATATACTTGCTATCACTGCTGTAGTTGCCACGCACTTTGAGAAAGGGAAGCACACAAACATGGCAACAAATTAAAAAAAGAAGAAAGGTCTAAACGCAAGAAGTCTGCATCTCCATTTATTTTGGAAGGCAAATATTTTTTGTACATACTGTAAATGTGCTTGAAGCAAGAACTCTGTTATCATGACAACGCCTGTAATTATTTGACATATTTATATCCGTTAAAATGGAAAGTTTTACATTTTTTATATGTTATACATAATGTTCCATCTTTAACATGTCTCTCACAACACTGTTGCCAATGTGAAAATGTTAATATGTATAAATTATTCTTTAAATTCATTCTTCTGAATGCCAAACTTTGTGCCATTAACCCTAATGTGTCCTGTAATATATGTAGCCTTATCCGATGGTTGCTCCTTTCCTCCTTCATGTTTTCATGTCTGGTGGTTCTCTATTTGATTTTTTTTTTTCGTAAACTGTTCAAGACTCTGGTGGTTGTTGCCAAACACGTGAGTTTAACTCTCACAGAGACACACTCGCCTTGTGAACATGCCTCTTGTGGATATGTATATATTGTTTGTATACCTGTACATGCATTTGATATTTGTGGGTGCAAGTAAAAATGAACGACTGTACAGTGGCTGTAGTTATTTTAGAAAAGGATAATAAATATTGCAAAGCATATGGTCAAAGTTGTTATGTCTTTTCTCAATTCAATTCCTTTTTTAATTTTCAAGTCTTGCTAACGTCATTACTGTTTCCTAAAAGTAATATTCTAATAATAACCTTAACAATTTACCTTATTTATCGTCGAGAAGCTGCACGAAACGCTGTTGGTCCTTGTAAGGCGGGAAACATTCACTGCATTATTCTGACATCTAGCGTTAGATTGTTGATATTAACTTGCAACAATTGAATAATTCTATTACTTTTGAGTCAGGGAAATAATTTCTTTCTGTGACTAGTAAAATAATGAAAGCTAAAAATTCTAAATATTCGACTCCTCCCATGGTTTTGTGACATTTTTGTGACTGAAACAAAAACATAAGAACTCCATTTCCTAATGAAATATAGAAAAGCCAAAAGAAAAATATCTTCACTGTTTTATGATTTGTGTTTGAATAAATCTACACTCGTGTGAAAAGGTCTTTTCATTGTCTTTTGATGCATGTACTAGATCGTAAACTTAAAATTAGGAGTTTTTGGTCATTTCACCACCAGTAAAAATGCACCATAAAGCTGCACAGTTATCCCGACATTCGCCCACAACTGTTGTGTATTAAAAATTTTATATTCCCTAAATTAGGTAAAATTTTATATTTTTAACAAAACAATATACGTTTTATAACAAGACATCGATATCCCATCTGGGGGGCGGATATCCGTTTTCGATTATTTTGTCTGTAAGGCTGGTGAATCGATCGCAGAGGTGACGTTTTGGCTGACGCAAATCTACTCCACCGCCTCACCGATTACTGTCAAACACGCTTTACTGTTACCAGTGTTGTGAGGTAAGTCTGCGGTTTTAGCACGTTTCGTCACAATTGGTCTTTGATACGACATGAGTTGTCGATTTTATAGAATGGGACAGAGACTGAAACACTTTTAATTACGCGAATTGAATTATTTTTCAGCACTACAGAAGGGTAAAAGCTAGTTGGCCACGGTGGCTAATCTCTGCCTGCGCGTTGATTCATTCTTAACGTGACGTTTCACACTCTCAGCTTAACGTTAACGGTTTGAGCTCCGTAAATGTTTTTTTTTTTTACTTATATCACTACCTATAGACACGTAACATAGACCAAGAATTATAAAGTTTATTCTGACCAAACACACGATTAATGTGTAAAATACTTCTTAATCAAACGGTCGGTCTCAATGACGTATGTCATTGTATTACACTATAACTAGTAGTAATATAATTGTTTAAATCACTTTTTTGTCACAGACTGAGGACGGTGACATGCCAGATCAGCTGAGTCCAGAGGAGAAGTTCGACCTCATAACAAGGAACCTGCAGGTGAGAACAGGACAATTTTGAGGTTCCATTCTATGAGGTTCACTTGCACTACCAATCTTTTATTTAATCACAAACGTGTTATAAAAGCCCTCCCTACAGTATTAATGCCCTAAGACCGAACAGTCAATATCACCGTGTTGATCCTGTTTGCCTTAATATGCCTGGTATTTTTGTTCATCCACCTCCCAGTAACCTTTTGTTTTATTTACTTTCTTACAGACGCAAATGTTTTGGTACATTTATACCTGTTATCGCGCCTCATCAAAGATCTAATCGTTAATCCTGTCTTTCAACACTTGGCTATCTTTCGCATGAGTCTCTTCTCTCTATCTCAGGAGGTCCTTGGAGAGGAGAAGGTGAAACAGGTTCTTCAGGAAAGAGAACTGAAAGTCTACTGGGGCACAGCCACTACCGGCAAACCCCATGTCGCTTACTTTGTCCCCATGTCCAAGATAGCAGACTTCCTCAAGGCGGGATGTGAGGTAAAGCTGCTGCAATTTTTGTTTTTCAATGTACACTGTGTTCCAAATAATTATGTAAAAAGTGTTCAAGAGTGGTAAGGTAAGATTTTTTGTTTGTCAGTTTCAACTCATGAATGGTAACATGTGTCATGGCTCTGTATATCACTGAAACCAATTGAAGTGTGCTAATTAGATCGGCACGTGATTCCAATTAAAGGGGAGACTACTAAAGAAGGTTGTTCCACATTAATAAGCAGACCACCATTTTCGACCAAGATGGGCAAGAAGAGGAACCTTTCGGCTGCTGAAAAGAAACAAATGGTTGAATGTTTGGGTTAATAAATGATGACAATCAAAATTGCCAAGAAACTTCATTGTGATCATCGCACTATCGAGATGTAGCTGATTCAGAGCCCACAAATTTTTCTGATAACGGAAAAATCCAGGACTCTTTCTAACAGGCAAATAAGTGTGATCAAAAGAGCAGCTGTAAAAAATGCCCCATCACAGCAGCAGACAGGTTTTTGAAGCAGCTGGCGCCTCCAACGTATCCCAGGCAACAAGATGCAGGGTCCTCCAGCGGTTTGCAGTGGTGCATAAGCCATCGTTTTGACTTCCACTATCCACTGCTCACAAGCAGAAAAGGCTCCAGTGGGCAGGGCAAAACCTGAAGACTGACTTCAAAACTGTTCTGTTCACTGATTAATGTCGTGCAACCCTTGATGGTCCAGATGGATGGAGAAGTGGATGGCTGGTTGATGGCTACCCCATTCGAACAAGGCTACGGTGCCATTAAGGAGGTTGTGGAGTGTAGTTTTGGGCTGGTGTTATGGGGAGAGAGATTGTCGGCCCTTTTAGGATCCCTGACGGTGTGAAGATGACATTCACAAAGTATGTGGAGTTCATCAAAGAACACTTCCTGCCATGGTTCAAAAGGAAGAATCGAGCTTTTTGGAACAAGACAATTTTCATGCATGACAATGCACCATTCCATGCTGCACAGAATACATCTGCATCTCTGGCTGAAATGGGCATCAAAGGAGACAAAGCTATGGTGTGGCCCCCATCTTCCCCTGACCTCAACCACATTGACAAACTTTAGAGCATCAAGAGAAGTGTTAATGATGGTGGGAGGAAGTTCACATCTGAGCAACAGCTCTTTTCTGTCCTCGTGCAAGGATGTACCAACAGATACTATTGAAAAACTGACAAATTCAAATGAATGACTTGAGAAGGTCCTTTTCAACAAGGAGTTTTATTTCAAGATTTGCCTTCACTTGTGATAACGATTTAAATAGTGCTTGATTTCAGTTACATTTCAATCAGACATGCCCTGCTAATGTTTGTAATTTCCCAGATAACCGTTTTTTGTTCTATGACAATAAAATGTGTGGAGACTCAATTGTGCGTAATAATTTGGAACACACATCCTGGGTGCAGTTGTGTTTTAAATTTTTTTTAATGTACGTACTATTATTATTGGGTGGTAATTCAAAAACATTTGAATTGCACTCTAATGGTTGGATACTGGAAAATCATGACTGCCATTCACAGATAATTTTGGAAAATATGAGAAAATATGATTTGCATAATAATTTGGAACACAGTGTAGTTCTCTTTGAGATCATACCTTCATTTTCCATCACCTTCAATAACGTCTTTACGATTTCTCCCCATGTAGGTCACCATTCTTTTTGCAGACTTGCATGCCTACCTTGACAACATGAAAGCGCCCTGGGAGCTGTTGGAGCTCAGGGTGAAATACTATGAGCAGGTCATCAAGGCCATGTTGGAGAGCATTGGCGTTCCGCTGGATAAACTCAAGTTTGTCAAAGGAACTGACTATCAGCTCAGCAGGTCTGTCATGGCGTCGCTACTTTGAACACAGTTGTTGTATGCCGAAGACGTAGTCTGATGGGTTTTCTGTTGTGTTTCAGAGAGTACACTCTTGATGTATACCGTCTGTCGTCTATGGTGACGGAGCACGATGCAAAGAAGGCTGGAGCTGAGGTGGTGAAGCAGGTAGAGCATCCTCTGCTGAGCGGTCTTCTCTATCCTGGACTGCAGGTAATATATTCACGCAAAGTTTAATTTAATGACTTTAAAACTTAACTGACAAACTTTAACAAAATTCTGCACATGGTGGGTGCTAAGTGGTGACCTGGCCCCAAAGTGACAAGGAACTCAGGCAACTGCTTGGCTTGCCTGCCTTCAAGCTCTGCCCCTAATTCTACTGCAAACTATTTGAAGCCCAGACAATAATATAATTGAAAATCTTTGTCTCTGCTCAGGCTCTTGATGAGGAGTACCTGAAGGTTGATGCCCAGTTTGGAGGAGTGGATCAGAGAAAGATTTTCACACTAGCAGAAAAGGTGCAAAATTCATGTTTATGTTTGTCTCTCCCTCAATGACTTTTCTGGTTGTTCTTGGTATTATTATTATTATTATCTAATAAATTATTACTGTATTGTTTTATAAACGTATATTAATATATAAAATGTATGTGTTGATATGTATATATTTATATATGTACTGTATATGTATATACATAATATATACATATACATATGTTTATGTATATATATATATATACACACACATATAATGATATAATATAATAATATATATATATACATACATACATATATGTATTGTTGTCTGTTTCCAGTATTTGCCTTCTCTTGGCTATGCTAAACGTTCTCACCTTATGAACCCAATGGTACCAGGACTAACAGGTGCCAAGATGAGCTCTTCTGAAGAAGTAAGTCTGTAAATGTTATCGTTATTACTATTACTTCAAGTATTAGTAGTAGTAGTGTTTTATACTCCATAGGCTCTGTCTAACTCTAACTTTTTGTGCTGCAGGAGTCCAAGATCGACCTTCTAGATTCTAAAGAAAACGTGAAGAAGAAGCTGAAGAAAGCATTCTGTGAACCAGGGAACATCCAAAACAATGGAGTCCTGTCATTTGTCAAATATGTCCTGTTCCCATTACGTGGGGGTAAGCGCTCATTGTGTCATGTTTTTATTTTTTATTCCTGTTTTTTGTCCTACTCCCTTCACTCAAAAAGTAAAACTAACAATTTGTATTCCAGAGTTCTGCATCAAAAGAGACCCCAAGTGGGGTGGAGATAAAGTGTACACTCTGTTTGATGAGGTGGAGAAGGACTTTGCTGAAGAGGTAAAGTGCAGTTAAACTAAAATTTTTCAAACATGACGTCATGTTTACTAGTTATTTATGGAGATCTCTGTTATGCTCATATTAGGTAATTCATCCTGGAGACCTGAAAGCCTCGGTAGAAAGTGCATTGAACCAACTTCTGGACCCGATCCGGAAAAAGTTTGAATCTTCTGAACTTCGCAAGCTCACCAATGCAGCCTACCCTGACCCCTCAAAAACAAGTCAGTGCTTAGACGTCAGGTGTCATTTTATTTGGGTTTTGGAAAGATTATTGACATGTCCTTACGATTGTGTGTTTTGTGTTTCTTTAGAAGTAGGAAAGGCTGGAGGGAAATCAGCAGCAGGAGGAGGAGAAGATGATGAGGTGCTCCCACACCGATTAGATATCCGAGTGGGCAAGGTGGTCAGTGTGGAGAAGGTAAGCTGTGAGGTTTCATTATTGTGGGAGTTGTTGTTGACTGGAAATATTGAAGTAACTCGATTGAAGAGTTTGGTTAGGCATCTGAACATGAATTTTCTCTGGAAAACCTTTCACTTGTCATCGAAGTGGCTTCCTTGGTTCAGAAAAAGATTTCTGGATATGCTGACAATGTTATAGTCTTCTTGGCTAAAACTAGTCTTCTTGGCTAAAACTAAACTGAAGAAGCAGCCTCTAGAATGAGAGTGAAATGTAGTCAAGAAACCTATTATGTCCTGTTTCTCAAAGTAACAATCTTCCAAATCAACCCTCAAAGCACCCTGATGCTGACTCTCTGTACCTGGAGAAGATCGACGTTGGTGAAGCCGAGCCCAGGACCGTGGTCAGTGGGCTGGTGGCCTATGTTTCGCAGGAGGAGCTGCAAGACAGAATGGTGCTGGTGTTGTGCAACCTAAAGCCCCAGAAGATGAGAGGGATTGAGTCTCAGGCCATGTTGCTGTGTGCTTCAATGTGAGTGTTTAAACCGACAAGTCTGGTCCATCTGTGTTAATTCACCACAATCAACCTCTTTCTCGCTGACTGATTGACAGTGAAGGGGAGCCCAGGAGGGTGGAGCCTCTGGATCCACCAGAGGGGTCTTCACCAGGAGAGCAGGTCTTTGTGGAGGGATATGAGACAGGCAAAGCAGATGAAAAACTCAACCCAAAGAAGAAAGTGTGGGAAAAAGTGCAGGTTGGTTCTGTCACATTTTTTAACTGTGTGATTGTGCAGGAAATGTAGTATTTCTGAAGTCTAATTCAGACCAAGACAAACTCCAGCTCGAGGGCAAGATGTTGCTGTTTGGCCCTTCAATCTGGCCCGGAAGGCTCAAAATATTTTAGCCTTTATACATGACAAAGCCTTTATACATGACAAAACACTCCTTCTTTTTCCCCAGGTTGACCTGAAGATATCAGACGAGTGCGTGGCTCAGTGGAAAGAGAACCGACTGATGACCAAACTTGGACACATCACGTGTAAAACTCTGAAAGGAGGCAACATCAGTTAAATGTCACATAGGTTTATTATTGTCCAAGCTTCTTCTACTGTTCCATCTCAAAACGCAAACACACTTGGCATCACAGTGTTCTATTTTACATATAGTGCAGGAGAATAATGAGAAAATGGTTGTAAAAAAAAACTGTCTCAAACTATTTGGATTGAACCTCAGACCAATCATTTTCATCTCATTTTATCTTGAAAAAAATGAGTAATATTTACTCATGCCCCTAAATTGTCAGGATCCTCCTGAACCTCTTCAGATGTTGTTCTGCAGGTTAAAAAAATTACAGAAATGAAATCATGCAAATCTCTCAACAGTTTCCATTGTATTTTATTGCATGCATGCGTTTATTTCATGTGGGGAAGACAGTTGGTCAACCAAATAATGACTAACAGACTAACAGTAATTTATTAGGTGAATATTGAAAGTCTGGCAATCCCTAACCTCAAGTGTGAAATAAAGGAAAAAATAATTAGGAGAGGTATAAAAGATAGCCTGGTTGCTCTTCCTGACGATAATAACACATTATTGTAAAATGTCAAACTTTTGTATGGCCTGGCAACAGAAATATCTAATAACTAATAATAACTAATAACACTTATTTTCATGTAAAATGAGACCAACTGTATAAACCGGGGATGAAATAACATGTCTTAGGTGGAGGTAAAAACATTGTTTAATGGTTTTGCTGAAAGTATGGCAATTTCTTTAACTGCCTTTCAAACATTATATAAAGGTCCTGCTATTACAGGACTTCTGGAATTTCCTGAAAGTAATCTGAAATGTCAAGTCAAATGCTTGGTAACTACTGCAGAATAACGCATATTATAACATATATAGTAAGGACGGTTATGATATTGTGAGGGTAAGGCACAACAACCTGGAAAGTAATTTGTTTTCTATTTTACTGTGCATCTGGGCTTGTATAAAGAAATAAAAGAATCAAATGGACAAATTGTTTTGTATGTAGGGTTTCATAACAACTTCAAAGACAAATGCAAGGAACTTGACATCACACAAATATTAACACGTAAAATTTTATTTTTTGTAGTAATAACTATACACAATGGTTTATAATCAACAACAAAAAAAAATCAATACAACATTGACCCAGAAGTATGAGCCGGTATTTCACTAACTGATTTAGTCAGGTTAGAAGCATTTTCTTTTTGTGCAAATAGGTACTTTAGCTTGTTTTGCTATTACAAAGACCTTGATAGAGATAAATTGATACAAAAGCCTGCCCCAGATTAGGTCCACTCCAGTGTATAAATCAGTTTTTATGACCAAAGCCCTTCAAGTGGTTTTAAGCCAAGGGTGGTTAATGGCTACATTTTCATGGGAAAAAGTGTCCTATAGTGCTTCTATTGGACCTGCATATATTTCCTAAAAAGTACAACTACGCTAAGCGGCATAATCTTCTTTTTTTTTATTTAATTGTAGATATTTTTCTCAGGTCATTAGTTGTGCATAGGTGAAAAGCCATGATAAAGAGTTAACAAATGAATTAATGTTTTGCGAATAGTTTTGAATCCCTATTTAATAGAAGAAACAAGACTGTTGTATAAGAAAAAAGGCGTTCATAGATACTACACTGAGACTATGATTGTCCAATGATATTGGTCAGCCGATATTATCAGACCAATATCAACATATTCTTGGAACATTGGTCAGATTGTTATTGTTTTTTCTCCAATGAAGAAAATCTGATATCACAATGCATGGGTTTTGACAAATTTACTGGAATCACACTTAAGGTTCCGATACATTATCTCAGTTTGGGGGGCAACTGAGGGCATGTATCAGTCGATATTATTTTAGGAATGTTAACTGTCTGGACAACATTGGCAAAATCAGATATTAGCAAAAGGTAATATCGGACATCCCTAGTTCAGACATTATTACTCACTGAGCTGCAGTCCGCACCACCGGATGGAAAGGCTAGGGGTCAAACTCAAGGAAAGTCAAATACTTTATATACATTTGCAGGGGCTGTGATTGGAGGCTACTACAACAGTACAGCGTACAAAAATGCTCCTCAATAAAGCTATCATTTGAACTTGGGAGCATGATGTTTGTGCATAAGTGTATAGCGAAGCCGTGAACGGGCTAAGGCTTTGGGCCAACTACAACATCAACCACTGGGGGTAATGTCTGCCAGGCCTTGCTGTGAGTTGTTTCGACCATCTATCCCAGGCTTCCTTTTTCTTCCGATTCCACATTTTACCGCCAGAAGTTCAGAACAGTGTTTCAATGGTGTCTGCTGTCACCCGTGTAGCTAGAGAGAGAAGACAGAAGTAAAAATTAATGCATTAATTGAAGTTAAGGAAAAGAAAGCTATACGTTTTGTCTACTCTTTAAATACGCTATTCCGTCAACCTCCCGCAGAGGGTGCTAGGACCCCGCAATACATGAACTGAGAACCATGCTGAAACTAGTTTCAACATTCACCAAGTGAGGGTGCTGTATACCGCGTCAACATCATCCAACATCCAGTCACTTTCACTTTATACGTGGACTGAATGTGTGCAATGACGGAAGTCGATGTGAAACAGTGGGAGGAAACGTAACATGGCACTGATGCAGTAAGATACTGAATTTCACTTAATTGATACTGACATATTAGGACAAAAAATATTTTTCTTTTGCAAAGGGGGCCACTGCAAATAAACGTTTTGCATCTCCACCCGTGTCTTCTACTCTCACTCTAACTACCTTCATGCATTCCCACACTGAGTTAGGAAGCTCCTTGTCTAGGATAAATTTTCTATCAATGTATCCACTGTCCCTCCTCTGAACATGTCCAAACCATCTCAATCTGTCTCTGGTTTTTCCTCCGATCCTTCTTGTCTGTGTTGTCCCTCCAATGACCTTATTCCCGATTCTAGAACAAACACTACTTGCTGCATATGGAAACTAACAATGTAATGAGAAATACATGATGAAGTTAACACTAATTTGCACTCAGTATATGCATATACTAACTAAACTGATGAAAGACCCATACTTGCACACTCATCAGGAAAGAAGCCCAGAGCTGTGAAGTTTGTATGGGGGCGTCTGACTTTGGCATTGGTATCAAAGATTTGAGCTTAAAAGCAGTATTTTGCTGATGTGTTTCACTGTAAGGCTTGACGTAGCATTTTATTTTTGTGCATGACGAGAGACTTGCACACAAGTTATTGATTTTTGTTAACAGTAAAACAGTCCACAGTCTACATACTCAGCAGAGCACACAAGGACAGTGATCCTGCTGCACTAACAGGAATAATCACAAAGTACAGTAGAAGCAAGTTAGTTATCAATCGTTCATAAACTGTATTGCCCTTTCCTATAGAATTCTGTGTATGTGCTAATAATATGCTAAGTATGATCTCATCTAGGTGTTGTGAATGGCAGAACTACTATCAAAACTGCAGCTCTCACATGTCGTCTCAGGTATTATTCCATCTGAGTGTTGTCCTACAGCAGCTCCATTTACTTCACCAGTGCTGGCCAACTGTTCCACACAAGCAGGTGGTTGAAGTGAAGTTCCGACATCACCTTGTACTGGCTTCTGTGCGACTGGAGGAGGAACCTTCTCATACTTCACTTCACCATTGGTCAAAGAGGTAAACCTCGACTGGTCAGCCAAGTGCAATGACTCGGCTTCTAGGCTTTGCTTGAGACCCGTTTGAGGTTCAGGTGATGAGGCTGCAACTGTCTCTATGACGACTTTTTTTGCGCTCTTCGCAAAGATAAAGCTAGCCGTGGAGGCAGGGCATTTGTGAATATCAAATCTCCCGGGTGTTTTTTCATTTAGGCAACTGTAGGCGGGTGATCTCACACCCAGTCTAGATGGGAGCTCATCTCTCGAACACATGGCTGCTGTTTTCATGCGTATGGCCTCCTGTAAGCGCACTGAGGGAGAGGTCATCATCATCATGGGTGTTTTTGTCACCTGAGGTAAAGATTTTAGAGACAGAGACTTGCGTATAGGCTTTTGTGGAGTGTTCCCACAAAAGTGTGACTGTGTTCCCAGGACAGAGTAATTTTCATTAAGTGGAGCTTCAAGGTTTGTGGATTTATCCTCAGGAGTGGCTTTCTCTTCATCTTCAGTCACGCTGACTGATCTGAGACGAACCATTTGAAGCAGTGAAGGGGTGACGAGAGGTATATTAGCATCTTCTTTATGGATCGATGCACTTTTGTTACGTGAAAGGAGTTCCTTACTCCTGGCTTCCCTGTTTGTTCCATTAGGCTGCTTTCTAATATGAACTCCCTGTGTCATATTTTCTGCTGGTAATGGAGGAGCTACTGGCACTACAGATGTAATTTGGTCATTACTTATTGGGCCCAGAGAAGGTTCATCTTCAGTTTTCAATATGTCAGGTCCCAAGAGAACATTTTCAGGACTCAAACCAGGAATGGCTGAAGGTAGTTCTTCCGTTGACATAGGTTTCATAGAACCGTCTTCATCTGAAAGACCAAGAGAACTGTCTTCTAAATACGATACTTGTGCACCTTTTCCTTGTTCAAGGGTTTTCCCCTCAACACTGTCTGAGTCTGAGTGATTTGCTTTGACTATTGGTTTGTTGTCGTACAATGTTGGGAGGGGGACAGCGTCAGGAAGATGTGGTCTTGGGTACTGTACAGATGCCTCAACTTGCCTTTGGTCTTCTCTTGTTGCTTCAGTTTCTTGAGTCATTGCTGTACATTCCCTGAGAATGTCTGGGTTTTTGATGCAAGTGTCCACCACATCTGGTACAATCTCTGTTAGAGCTGGTGGAGGTGGGGGTGGAAAGTCTACCTCGTCATCAAAGACCGAGTCCCCTTCCAAAGGAGGAGGAGGGGGAGGAGGCCAGCAAGACTCGATGTTAAGGTTCTCCTTCTGTACCACTAGTTCCTCTGAAGGCACTGGCACTGACGATGGAGGAGTTTTCCTTGGTGACGGAGGTGTAAGATGGTCTGCTGGTGGTGGAGTAGGTGGAGTTGGTGGAGGAGAGAGCCCGCTAACATTATTGCTGTCATTTTTACTCTCACCTACTAAAGCTATTACCCTGTTCTGTGAGCCAGTTGCTGTGCTTTTCTCAAATTGTACTACCTGTGTATCACTATTGATGTCCGTCTGCTGTTTGTCCACCAGCTGCTCTGCTGATACCAATGGCCTTTTGTGCAACTTCATTGGTTTCCTCATCACAGGTGGAGGTTGTTTCTTTTGAGCCTTCTCTTGATTTTCATTGCATTCCATTTTATCAGGAGAACTATCCTGATGTTGTCTTGGAACTGGAAAACTCTGTACCTCTTCATTCCTTGGATAGTTATTGTCCTCTTTCAGCTCCTGGTGGACCTCCATGGGAAATGCTGTAATCAATGACTCCAACCTTCCTTTATCATCAGAGAAATCTGTGACAGACTTAAGAGTAATCTTGTCACTAGGATTGCATTGTGTATCTGTGGACTCAACTGCACCATCTGGCGTTATCGCAGATTTCTGAGATTCCGTGTTGACAAAGTGGTAGGGGCCACACAGGAACTCAAAGGTACATCTGTTGTGAACCCATGCTTCTGGAGGAGGAGGACTTGGTGCTTTGACCTTAGGCGCAGGAGGGATGTTCAGTAACTCTCCGAATTCCCCTGTAACTGTTGGAGAATTTTTAGGTTTTGGCATCACTTGATTTTGGTTATACTTGGGTGTTCCTTGTGAAAAAAGTACCGGGCTACATGATGAAACTTCTGAGTTGACAGGTTCAGTTGTACTTGATGATATGGAAGTGAGGGAGGAGAAAGGTGAGGCTGCTGAGGACGATGCCCGAGATGCAGATCTTTCGGGTTTAATAGGTTTCCTCTGTTTATCAGGAGATGATGGAGGAATACCTTTGGGGGACAGTGTGGGAGTGCCACTCTGGCTTGAGTAACCACTGGAGGGGGAGATAGTTCGCTCGAATTTCACCTGTTCAGGGGACATTTTCTCTGGCTCTGGCAGCTCTTTTTTCATGACACATGGTCTGTCAGTGGGATTAGAGAATAAATCTTGAGCTCTAATTCCTGCCAAGTTCAACATAGCATTATCTTCAAGGATGGACCCAAGCTCATCCTTTGGCAAATTATGTTTTGCAGCAGCTTCTGTCTCTGCTGACAGAACAATATGAAGCTTTTTTGTTTCCACCAGTACCAAGGGTTTATCTTTGATCTTGTTATTATGCAGAGAATTTTTCCTCTGTGGTGGTGCAGGAGGTTGTCTGGTCTTCATCACCGAAAGAGTACGAGTGAAGTTGTTTTTGTTCTTAGCGTCCTCCTCCGTAGTCACCAAACCTGTTTCTTGAAGTCCAAAAGAATTTCCATTTTTATTGTTGCTGAACGTGCTCATTGAGCTCGAAAGGCTGACATGATCCTGATCCTGCTGGATTTCCTGTTTGTTAAAACATACTCTGTCTCGGCTGTCACTTCGGGAACTTCCTTTAGAGGATGCAGGAGATGAGTTGGTTTTTGAAGAATGTGTCTCACTCCAGTTGGATCCTGAAATTGGTGGTATTTGTAGGTAGTTGTTGCAGGAATGGGATACTTGATGGTCCTCTTCCCCCGATCTTTTAGATAACGAAGGGCTCTTGCCAGTAGTGCAGACACTACTGCCATTTTTCATACTATTGCCACGGGTGCGACTTGTGCTTCGATCTATCTCTATGACATCAATTAAAGCTGGGAGGATTGCATTTGGAATGATTGTGGACAAGTATGTAGCTTGAGGGGATATTGACATCACTGGGCCCTTGAAAAACAATAAAAAGAGTCACAAAGACAGAAGTTTGACAAAATCCTTTCAAAATCACAATCTAATTTTACCTGCGGTTCTTGGAGCTCACTAAACATTGTAGAAGAATAAAGGGGAGCAGCAGTGGTCATGCCAGGTACTGCAAGGGACTTGGGTCTTATTGAGGAGTTGGAGTATCGGTTAGAATCATATCCATGTTGGTTGAGATGTTCATTCTGAAACATCACTTCAAGATGCTTTCTTAGAAGCTGTGCATCTTTGTTTGCCTGTTCAAGAGGAATAAGGTGACCATTAATACATGCAAAATTGTGGCAGTTATCATAGTGATAAATCAAGATTAAATCTTTCTCTAAAGCTGTACCTCCAACTCTGATAGGTGCACTCTCACTCCTTCATTTTTGGCTGCAGACATCTGTCCATCAACTGTAGGTATGATTAGGACTTCCAGTTGTCCGTCAGTGACCTGGTCATTTGTCTCGGTGAGCTGCACAGGAATCAGAGGCTGGAATGTGGAGTTTCTGTGACGGGCTAGGAAAATAATGGATTGCTGTCAATAACATAGTTGCTCTATGAAGTTATGCAATATTTTAATATAAACATACCCAGCTCTTTCTGAACCTGGTTGGGAATGCCCATAATGGTGGTCCTCCTGTTTCTCCTCCTGGTCTTCTCTAATCTTTTCTCTGAATTCACTGGCCTGAATGTAGAACCTAAGAAAAAAAAAAACAGAAAGAAGATGCACAATACCTAAGTGGATTAAGCCATAGAATGGGGTCATTACCTAATCATCTTATGCAGGATCTAAATCCTTAACGGGATTTAAGCCATGTTTAACAGGGAATTTGCCAACAGATGTTTTGCTTGTAGACTATAGTTTAATTATTATTGTCCCCTCTTACATCAACCATAAACTCAAGAACTCCAAGAAGAAGTCAAGTTTCAACAACTCAACCAAGTACTAGATATTTAACTCCAAGACTGAAACACTGCAACACTAGTAAACCTCCATACTCTTCACCTTGATGATTCAGCGTAGGCATTGTGGGAACAGAAGACGTTACTACAGTGTCATTGTTCTCGGCAGTGACTCCTGACTCCAGAGAGACATCTCTGTCCTTGGAGCCAATATCCTGCTCTGGACGAAGAGTGTTGGAGGACTGTAAGGAATACACACACACTCTAGCAACAAGTCAAGTTCAGAATGTGTACAAATGATTAGCACGTAGTTCTGGCACAACTTACGGAAATACTTTCGTCGTCATCATCGTTGAAGTTCACGCCACTTTTGTGTTCTGGGAAAGGATACAGCAGCACATTATTTTTGCGAACAATTTGAACTTGTGTATAAAGATATATAGTACATGTGAATAGTAGAGTGTGACAGACAGCTGTATGTGTCCTACCCTCCTGCTGCAGGATCTTTAGACCCTCCTGAGCCTCTGTGTGCAGGTCTTCTAGGTATTGAGGTCTGGTTCCCACAATGAAAACATTTTCTTGGTGGTGTTGAGAGCCTGCATAGTGGACCGTCAAACTCTTCTGGTCTTCAGTATCCTTCAGGGGAGCTATGTTTTAAAGAAAGAGACAATGTGTTTGTCAAAAAAAAAAAAAGTGCAAAAGTGATACGTCGGGAGACAGATTTCATACACATTATGGTACATAAAAAACCCAAAGTGACTGTTTTAAGAAGCATCACATTAAATAACAAGGTACTAATCTGTATATTAAAAGCAATTTGCAAATTGTGCTACGTTTCACAAGATCCTGCAGTCTACGCAGCCATCCGACAACTCAGCACTCCCCCTTCTTGAAGACAGACAACATAGAGTCGATACCTTTCTAACACAAACCACCATAACTACATCAAAACGGAATATTCTGACCTTTCAACAAATTAAAAACAAGTATGACCTTCCAACACATGATTTATTCACATACCTACAAATTAGACATTACTTACAGACCCATAAAGAATGGAATAAACTTAAGGCCCCACTATCTAACTTAGAGAACCTTTTTTATACTAACAATGAAGGGATCTATTAAAAAGAAGATAATATCATACATTTATTAAATACTACAAGAGTCAGACGGAAATAGCTTGGACATTAAGGAAAAATGAGAACTTGAGATGAATACCATCATAACAGATGAGGAATGGGAATACTCATGTAAAGGAGGACATAGAACAACAAGCAGTCCTACATAGAGAGAATTTGAATGGAAAGTTAAGATGCGATATTTTAGGACCCCATTCCTAACCTCTAGATTTAATAACACATCTAATCAATGTTGGACGGGCTGTGGTATGGTAAGGGATCACACCCACATTTTCTGTGAATGTCCAAACTATCAGCATATTGGCAAAGTATAAAAAAAGAAACAGAAAAATGTTTGAATATAGATCTGCCACTAAATCCAACCTGTTTTATACTGGGAATCACGCCACATAACATAAATGATGCAAATAAGGTTTTGCTACTAAGAATGCTTTTTTCAACTGCCAGGAAGATGATCACGGTCTCCTGGCTAAAACCACAGCCCCCCACCATAACACAATGGGGTAAAAGGTGTGTATGATATGGAATTTATAACTGCAAAGTTACTACTAAGAACAGAATGTTTTTTGACCCAATGTCTTCCAATTTATGATTTTTTTTCTGACAGAACCTGAGGCGTCATTAATGGCCTGTAGAAATTATACTAACCCTATTGATGTATTTCTAGCGTGCTATGAAGCCTAAATGGGGGATGATGTGATTCATGTGAAAGCTTCATACTGGATGTAGTATCATTCAGTTGGAGCTCAAAACGATTTGGTTTTTTATGGACTGTATGTACATATGTACGTAAATATGTGTAGGACAAAATGCCCTGAATGATATATTTGTACATTTGACTGCAAGTGTGAAAACTATGTAACTTGTAATTTGAAATAAAAAGTTCAAAAAATAAAAATAAAACGGAATATTCTCCTATGTAAAATGCAAAATTAAACTTCCTCTATGTCTGGGTAAAAAAAATCTCAGAAGATCCACTACAGATGGTGAAGAGTAAGGAACTCCCTTCCCGCTGGTCTTGATAACTTAATGACAAGTGCATAAAAAGATCTGGAATCAGTCAAAGCACTCCTTCCCAGCTGTCTTATCCCTGCGTCTGATACCCTCTTTCTTTGAACCCTCCCCCTTTATTCTGACCCCCGTCTCCCTCTATTTTAGTCTGTAGCCTTTGCTGTATTTATTTCTTTGGAAATCACAATCCATTGTTAAAGAAAGAACCACCCCGCCCCCATTGCAGCAAACCAGGTGACAAAATTTGGCCTCAAACAGCATCTACCCCCAGAAAGGACCAGCTTGTGTAAAAGCACCAGCAAAACCATCACTCATCTCGGACATACCAGTGATTATCACTGATTCTAATTAATTTAATTTGTGTCTTTGACTTCTTAGTTCTCGGGAAGACCAGGGATGACTGAAACAAAGGGGTAGTTATACAAGATATGGGAGTATAGTCTTTAGTACAGTTTTAACCAAAATATTGTGTGTATTAATGATTCATGTTGATACCAGCTATTTTTCCAGCACTTCAATATCAGTTTTTCATTTTTTTAAACAATCCCCACAAATGTATGCTCAAGTATAACTGATGTTTTAGATCAACATCTGTGTCACCAACATTTCCCACTCTATGGACTTAAGTTCCTTGAAATGACTGAAGTTCCTCAATGTAATCAAGTGTCTGCATTATTGATGTAACAAGATGTGCCAAGGCTTCGAAGCATGTGTCGAGCAAAGAAGGAGGCGTTTCAGCGATGCGGGCATGGCGGCCTGCTTCATTTAGGGAGGGGCCAGAATTATGACGTCTGAGGCCTCGCTGCCCGGCTGTGTCGCGTAACTGCTTCGGAAAGTGGTTCAGCTGGACACACGCTTCAAAGTCTCGGGACATCCCGTGACATCACTAGTTTGCCTCCAGGTTTTACAGCTATATAAACCTCTCCAATTTAAATGTTTTTGAAGGAGACTCAATTGAGAGTTTGGATTTAATCAATCAATCAATCAAACAAGTTTTATTTATATAGTCCATATTTACAAATCAAGTTTGTCACACAGGGCTTTACAGGGTTAGTAACATCCTCTGTCCTTAGACCCTTAGCCAGGGTAAGGAAAAACTACCAAAGAAAAAAAAAACCCTTTTAACAGGGAAAAGAAAACATATAATTATGGTAGAAACCTTAGGGAGAGCCACAGGAGAGGGATCCACTCCCTGGACGGACAGCCAGGTTACCGGAGCAGAACAATACAATACAATGACATGCAGAATATATTACAATAAATGCACAGCTAAAGACACGGTAAAGACACACATATGTGTGAGAGTTGTCTATGGCCAGGCCTATGGACTACCATATGTTAAAGAGTTTGGATTGCGTATAAATAGATTGAAGATAGTTTGTCAAGTCTAGAAGAAAAGATTGTATCACCTGCAATAATGATATTACCATTTTGTTAAAATTTACACACAAGTTTTTTTTACACACATTTGTGATAATTTATGACAACATTTATTGCAACTTTTTTTGGGTTATCCACTTAATAATTTGTAATTCATAGTCATTCCAAACAGTAATAACAGACACAAAAAAAACACATTATGTGCGTTAGGGTTGCCTGAGAAGGAAGGAAAGCACTACACGCCAAAGTGAACAGTGGACAGCTTTGAGAACCCGGGAGCAGTGTGTTGGGATGGTGCTATGCTCAGTGTACCTTAGTGGTAACCTGGCAGTTGGTGGATTCGAACCTGGAACCCTGCGGGTCTTAATGTAGTTTGGTTTGATTGGGTTTTGTTTTGTTTATTCAGTTTTTTTAATGCTGTGAATTTTTGTGCTGTTTGATTAAAGACTGAGGTGAACTGAGTTGTTGTGTTTGTGTGGGTCTTTGCCTCCCAAGGCTATTGTGGCACCAAAGTTATTTTTGGAAAGTTGTTGGGTTTGTTGCAAAGTTTCCTGATCAAAATGCTACGCCTATGTCAAAAAATGTTAAACAGCAGCTGATGTAGTTTAATATTCTGCATCACCTTCTCCAGCTATTTTTTTTCTTTTCTTCCCGTCCTCCCTCCTTCACAGCTCTGTTTTCCGCTGGTTTCCCCTTCCTGTCTGTAGTCTGAGATTTCTGATGGTAGTTATAAATAGCTGACATTGCCTCATGTCTAACAGTGCTGCATGTATGGATGGAGTTTCATTGTACCTCCTTCCTAACAGACTGCAGAGGTAAGGAAATACAACACTTTTCCCAAGCTAAAACTGCAGATTGTGGGACCATGTGACAGGTTTTCCAGTGTTTTTTCACTGTCCCACTGTGAGTTTCTTGTTTGTTGTTGATTTCTTGTGTTAGTTGTGATATCACCAAAGTTATTCTTCCTTCTTCCTAAGTCCTTCCAAACCCAAACCCCCGCTGAGAAGATCTTTGCTCAGTACTAATGTTTGGGATCTGTGTCCCAGCATGTTTGCCCTGTTGTTAACCAAGACCCTTGTATAAATATTCATTAGTGATTCTTGCAACACCATCTGGTTTAGGGTGGAGAGGGCGAAGAAAATTGAGGCTGTAAAGGGAACAGCACATAAGCAAAATTACAAAGTTTATAATTAAATCATGAAAAAGCACAATACATGTATTTCATATTCTAAAAACTATATGTACTTCTACTCAAAGGCTAAAATGTCTCAGTGAAAGTTTACCCCTACTCCATGGCAGCAGCACTGATCAAGGACATCTGTGCTGAATTGTTAGCAAGTCTGACAGCCAATTGAAAACGGCTCATTTGTTTTAACACTTCTTACTGCGAATGACCCAAAAAGCAATTTTTAAAACTGATCTATTGTTGATAATGTGCTTGGAAACTGTTTTAAATGAAGGTGCAGCTTTGTTGTTGTGTAGAATTAGCCTTAGCTTTGAGGACTGTCTGTCACACACTCATACACACACACACACACACACAAACACACACACACACACACATACACACACACTGCAGGATGGGGGTGATGTGTTCATATTTACAGACTCTCAACAGGACCCTGGCAGTACTGTTTTGTATGTACTGTAGCTTTTGGATGTTTTTTACAGGTATGCCGATGAAGAGTCCGCTGCAGTAGTCCAGTCTGGAGGCTTGAGATGTTGCATAGACGATATATATATATACATATATATATTGGTCGACCTGTACTTCCACAGGTCGACCAATTCCAGACGGCCCCCAGCAGTTCACCATAAAGCATGACACAAAATAAGTGCCAGGCCCAAACCCTCACACTAATTTATACTTACATATGCACTGGAAGGAAAATTAAGCTGAAGAATGAAGAAAAGAACTGTGACCACAGGTCAGAATTAGCTCATTCCAAGTGTTTGGCACTGCACAGATAATGTGCAGTGAGTTTTGCATAAAAGTCACTGGAGCTTAACAACATTTGGGGGTTTATATCCTACTTGGCTGAACTTGGAAATGGCTAATGTGTGGTTTCAGCTAATGCTTAACCAGGGCATCGTTAGACCAAAGAGGAAAACAAAAGACAAAAAAATAATCAAGAAATTTAGTGTTTCAGCAGTCACCTGATCCACAACAGTTGACTTCGTCCATCTCTGTAGACAAGGTTAAGATAAATGTTCCAAGTAGTTAACCTTTTTCCTTTTCATTATGTTGCTCACTATTACGGCCTGCTGTTTTGTTTTTCATGGCAGATCCCTAATTCAATCTACCATATGCTGTACATGTAGTAAAATTTACTTAACAGCGAGGCCTCTAGATATGAGTTTTCCAAGTAATTATAAATAAGCAACTTCCAAGAATTTCTTCAAGATACCAGGGAAAATACAAATAAATTAATTGAAATAAATATTATATTTTGGGAGGGGCTGAAAATAGGTTTTAGGTATGTCATGGGAAAAAAATGCAATCTAAATACAAGCAAATCTACTAACAAGTTCTGCTGTGGCTTAATGGCTTAATTTCTAATTTTTGTAGATTTTCAAAGGAAAAACATTTATGGGAACATTAGACTTAACAGAATAACAATAAAAATAAAGGGAAATTATGAAAGATAGGGCCTATAAAGACCCCAAAACATGGGATACACATTTTCTACAAATTCAATATTTCAATGCATCACAGTTGTCTAGTGATGGGTCAATGAGGCTTTGTGAAGCATTTCGACACATTGCAAAACTGTATCGATACTGTGTTGAAACTGTGTCACTGAATACTGAGACTTTAGCACAGAGTGGAAAAAGCATTCAGCTCTAATGGCCTAGCTGTCTCATTCAGAAAGATTGACGTGTTAATGAGAGACAAGCAACTTCTGCAGAGACTCAGCTCTGAGCAGGACACAACAGGGCCAACCTCTGCCCTTGAGTCTGAGGCCTTTGTTCTACCACATCCAACATTACTCTTCAGGGAAGAGTGATTGTATTGACCAGCTGGTAACTCCTGTTTGCTCTCAAAATATGACATTTCCTGAATGATAGCAATGCAAATTAACCAGTTCTTTCCTCTGTTGATAAAATTAATTTCCATTTTCAAAGCAATTTTTCTTTCACAACTTTTCCTTTCGGCTTGTCTGCTTTTCAACTGGTTGCCACAGCGAATTAGCTCTTTATCTCCCCTGGTTTTTTCTATCTTCTACTCTGACTCCAACTACCTCCATGTCCTACCTCACTGCTCCCATCAATCCTCTCTTTGTCTCCTACCCAGTAGCTCCATCTCAAGGATTGTTCTTCTGCCAATATAAACACTGTCCATACTCTGCATGTCCAAACTATCTCAATCTGGATTCTCTAGCTTTTTCTCCAAAACTGTCCTGTCTGTGTTGTCCCTCTAATGACCTCATTCCTGATCCTGTCCATCCTTGTCTCTCCTAAAGAGAATCTCAGCATCTATAACTCCTCTAGCTCTCCCTCCTGTCTTCTGCATATTCCTAGTGTCTCTTATCCATCCATCATGCCTGGTCTCACAACTGTCCTGTAAACCTTTCCCTTCACGTTAGCTGACACTTCCATCGCAGATCATTAAACTTGGAACAGTTGTTCCATCCTGTCTGTAAAATTAGTTACTTCGAAAGCAACTTGACATAGTAGGTTTCTTGAAGACGTTTCACCTCTCATCCAAGAGGCTTCTTCAGTTCTGAAGTGAAGAACTGAAGAAGCCTCTTGGAAGTAACTAATTTTGGATTGAATTACCTGGATGACTGAGAATCTACATAGACATCCTGTCTGTACTCTATTCTTCACCTCTCTTCCACCATCTCCACTGCTCTGAACAATTGATCTCACATATCTAAACCTCCACATTCACCTAAATTGTAATAATTCCCAGTTGCATTTCTGTGATGAGACAATCGTCCCTTGTACTTAAACTTCTCTGAACATGCGTTGTGTCAGCTCTGTTGGTTTAATCATATCTGAATCAGCCTTTCCCAGCTGTGACACAGAACAGTGTGGAAAAGGAAAGTATTTTATCATTACAGAGTTTCTCTTCTGCTGCCAAGAATACATTGACACTTTTCATCAGCATCTCCTAATGAGCTAATGAGAAGGAAGCAGAAGAGTTCTGAAAGAACAACATCTCTGCTGATATCATGAACACTGAGCAACCATTAAATCTGACTGTGGGCTTTATCCACACCAGACGCATTAGCCCTAAACACAACTTGTCTGTTCAAAACCAAATGCCAATATAAGGAAAGTAACAGTGTTTTCCCACTACAACTGTGACTGTGAGTGTGTTCAGCATGAGAACGGGCTGTTCTGTAAACACTGTGACACACTTTCCCTTTCTCGGTACAGTCTCATTATCTCTTAGGCACACTTTTGTCAACTTATTTAATTTGTTTTTGACTAATGTTCTTTTAAGACATTTGTCCACCATAGAGTGTATTTAGGTGGACCGTCTGCAAAGTGGTGATGATGGAAAAAAAAGAGCCAGAATCTGGCAGCAGCTCTGCACCATCTGCTTGGAGCAGAAACACTGTTTCAACACAGTCACTTCTTGGCCTTCATCAGTGGTGACACCAGTGGGATGTCAGCTAGAGTTAGTCCAGTGCCTCAACTGCCAATATTACACTGAGGTTATTTTGCCAAATTTTGGGAGTAGAATAAGCCAGAATGGAATTTCCAAATCTAAATTGCAATGTAACTGAATGTATGTAACTGATCATGTTGTTTAAATTGTCACTGAGTCTGAATGGTCAAAAATGACGAATAAATAATCTAATCTGCAATGTACATCTAATGTACATACATTAGATGTACATACATACATCTAATGTGTGTATATATTGCAAATGTATATGTATATTTCACTGTATGTATATTATTCGCCAAGTTATTGCCAAACTGCGGTTCGAAAGACTTTTGTATTTTGAGTAGGAAACCAAACTAGTGATGGGTCGATGAGGCTTTGTGAAGCGTTTCGACACATTGCAAAACTGTATCGATACTGTGTCGAAACTGTGTCACTGAATACTGACACCTGCTGGACCTTACAAATCCCTACAGGCAACCTTGATGACAGACTCAACTGACACTCCTATGATGACCTAGTACAAAAATGTATTTTGTCATTTTTTGACATTCAGATTTACAATACTTTAAGCCCTACTGAAAAATGCGCGCCCTCACAGACACAGTTTGCCGCGTTCATGTCAGTTGGAAACAGTTCCTGTATCGATCATGTGACTTTCAAAAAGGGTTTGACTCGACGATGAGCTCGACGTATATGCCGACGCATCAGTGTTGCCTGATCGTCACTAATCAGTCACGTGACTTTCTAATAGCATATGTGCACCGACACAGTGTTTCGCTGTATGAGCTCGACACATGTGCTGACGCGTCAGTGTTGCTGGACCCATCACGAATCCAAACTATCAGACCATTTTACTGCATTTTCTTTGATCGAGGCTTTTTGGACCGGTACACTCTGATGGTGTAGGTCACAGACGAATGACTGAAAATATTAATTTGCACACCCCTATATATATATGTATATATATATATATATATATGTATATATATACATATATAAATATATATGTATATATATATACATGTATATATGTATGTATATATTTATATATACATATACTGTATATATATATACATGTATATATGTATGTATATATTTATATATGTATATATATATATATATATATATACTGTATATATACAGTATATATCTAAAACCATTCATCATTCATCATCTTCTGCTTGTCCGTTGCCAGGTTGCAGGGGTGGCGCCAGGGGCAGTTGACGCCACCCAAATCACATTGCGAGCCTTCCTGTGGGTGGTGAGCCCACAAGAAGTGATGTGGGTTGGGACGGTTCTATGCTCAGAGCACCTCAGTGGCAACCTGGCAGCTGGTGGATTCGAACCGGGCACCTTGCGGACCCAAGTCCGCTTCCTTAACCACTAGGCCACCACTGCCGTTTAAAATTCATTTTACTCATTCTTTCTTATTCATTCTTGGAAAATCTATCTATTTGACAGTCCATTCAGGCTTCTTGAAAATCTAAAATTAAATACAAAAAAGTATATAAAAATTGTAATATTTTATTCTAGACTGTCCCAGCACTTTATTATTAGTCAAAAAAATCCACAAGCTGCTAGGTTGCCACAGATGTGCCTTGAGCATAGCACGGTCCTGAGCCACATAACTTCCAGTGGGCTCACCACCCACAGGAGGACTTGCAATATGATGTAGTCTGATTTGGGTGGCAGTGGTGGAGACCTTGCACCTGAGACCTGGTTAAAAACAGCACATTCTAGATCACTTTGTGCATAATTCAATATCACATCTCCATGATTTCATAAATTATGACAGAATGTGATGATGGCAACAAAATCAATGAGTGATAACTGTAATAACTTAGAATTTAATGGACATCTTTGAACAAACTTTTGAGACTGAAATAGAGCTTATCATTAGAGCAATGATGATGAGAACAGTGGAATTATTCAATCTAAATAACAAGGTCAAATGCAGTTCTCTCTCTGCCTCTAATGGCATGATGAGATGCTTTAATTTGATTTTAGCAGTGATGCAGGAAGCTGACTGTCTGAGCTCCGTTACAGAGCAAAACACTGAGTCTTTTCTACAGGCTTGCAGACGGAGCCATCTGTACAGTGAAACTGAGGGCAAATCCAACACCGAGAGTTAGTCCACTGATGCCATTCAGATGAAACAAGAAACTGAACCTGTCCTTATCAGCTGGTCTAAGTATGGACTGGGTTAAAAATTCTCAAACCTTCACTGTGTGGAGTTTGATAAAAAAAAAGAGAAGAATATCACCTTTAAAGTGATTTCAGTACTACAATGTTCTTAAACACAGGGTCAAATAGAAGTCATGAGACTAACAGTAGAGGCCATTGACAGACATGCACTGGAAGAAAACAAAGCAGGTTGTTGTGATGGATGAAGGATGGGAGAGATGGATGAATAAATTCATGGATGAATTGATGGGTGGATGAAAAGATAAATTAATGCTTGATATATATGTAAAAGCATGCATGAATTGATGGAAGGATGGGTAGATAGATAGATATATGAATTGGATGGATGCAGATATGAAGGCATGAGGGGATGAATAGATTGATGGTTAGATAGATAAATGGAAGGATGGATACAGTTATGTATGTATGTATAGATAG
>JAFBJS010057448.1:17887-86716 GCA_016785265.1 Paraplagusia blochii | reverse complement strand
CCATACTATGATGGCATAAGAGAGAGCAAGGTATGAAATAGTAGGAAATAGTATCACACCATGCCACGACAGACCACAGTATTACACAACATGATATGATACAAGACAGGGAGAAAGATGTCAACAACGTACACAAAGTCAATATGCAGCAATAAGCTTAAAAAATGGGTCAATACAAGTTACTTAATAAAAGGCCAGAACATTAACTAGGAAAAATTAAAATGTAATTGCCTGCTGTGACTTGATCACCTGTCTCTGGACTGAGATACATGGCTTTAGCCCACAGCTTAACAACCCGTTACTGAGACAGGAACCGATAATCAGTAAATGTCCAGCTGCGCCATCAACTCTTTTACAAATCTTTTCCTACCATTAATTTAAAACCAAAATGACGTAAACAAATTCTGTCAGTATTATGTGTTCCACTGGGCACCAATCTAACCTAATCATTATTCTCCAAAGCCTTCACTTTAAGCTGCAAGTGTAGCTGGTCTCCCTTGGACAATGTCCAAAGAAAAGAAAAAAATGTCCATTAGGTCTGAGCTTATACTAGTTTGTGGCCAAGGTGTGTCTCAGAAATATGAAGGTTTAGTGTGTCTGAGGGGAAGAAATGGATGATTCTGTTTTGCCGCAGGTCAGTTTGAAATATTGTCTCTTCAGACCAAAGAAAAGGTAACTTGCCTAGAGATTTATGTCCAGTCAGAGACACCACCCAAAGTACAGGCAGTGTGTCTCAAATAAAAACCTTACAAACAAGCTGTTTGAACAGCAGTGGTGACCAATGTTGTAACAAGTGATCAATTAATCCATAGGACGTCTACTTTAAACATGGGCAAGAAAACGCCTAATGTTTCTATACCATATATAGACATTATTGAAATTATTTGTTTGTTTTAGTAAATTTGCACTTCAAGTAAACTGTTAATTTCTTTTCTAGATTTTTCCAAAAGCCACTATGAACGACAACTTATTAGTGTTATTGGCCTTTCTATTTTTTACAACCTACTTATAAACATTATTCAAGTTTTTTTGGTTTATTTTGTCATAAAATCCTGAATATCAATTATATCAAATGTAATTATCTCAGCTCGTGGACATAATGCATATTGTTGATGTTTGTTTATCAATTAGTGTATGTGTGTAACGTATTCTTGCTGAGCAAGAAAACAGCTGTGCAGACCTGTAGCGTAAGGCAACAGTCCTCTGGCCTTGTGACAGGAAAACCGCATGAAACCGCAGGATCTCGATAGACTGTACAAATCAACAAAGGTGAGGGAAGAATATAAATCCCCTGGACAGCTTTTTAGCGTTTGGTCCCAGAAGGATCTTATTGAAACTTAGCTTTTTGTCCCTAAGGAGACAAAGTTCCTACAGCTCAAGCTCTCTGTGCCAGAGACTACAGCATCAGTGAAGTGGTCATTCTCCACACTGGACAGACTGAAAACAAACAGTGGAAACAAGGGTGATCATGAACGATTTTCTTCTCTGGCAGTGATCTCCCCTGAGACAGAGAGACTTTTTAAACTGAAAAGAAAGATAAGGAGGACTTTTACCAAAAAGTTGTCAATGCTTTTAAAAGTCAAGGTTAGACAATAATAGCAGGTTTTATTTTCAACAGTTTGTATATACAGAAAATGCTGATTTGAAATTTAAAACACATTAAATGTTGAATAAGCTGCTCTGTAACCCAATGCTATCCAACCTTTTTTTTTGCTCCACAGACTGGTCTTTAAGGTGTGGCAGATAAATACTAAATAAAATGAAACTTCAGAATTAAAAAAATGGAACTTTATGAATAAACATTTATATAATATGTTCAACTAATCTTTAAATGCAGAATTCTTCACCTCCAACTGGCTAAGCAGTTTTAAAGGCTTTGTGGATTCATGGTAATGTGAATATTAAATGTGTTATGAAAAAAATATTGAGCCATTTTGTTATTGTTGTGATGTTATCCTAAGAAAATACTCCTTACATTTTTTTTTATTTAGTAATATACCTTATAGTCATTTATTGTGAATGATTATACAGTTTAGAATCTAATGTCACAGTGAGCACACAGCCTCTCTCCTAGTTCTGGAATCCTGACCCTTCTATTGCAAAGAAAAAGTGTCACAGACAGATGCACCTGAAAAAAAATCTGATGTTTATTTTTAGAAAAATGCACACACTCTAGCCTCAAATCATAAATAAAACAGAGATAATGTATGTTAGGCATTATCTTTCTGCAGCTCGGTAAGAATTGTCCAATAGACCGATACCTGTCTGTGGCTCGGTGTTTGGGGAATCACTGCAGGGTTCATATATTTGTAAATCTGACCGTGAACCTCAGTGCACATCACTCAGTGTATAAATCCGACAGCACATTTCTACCTATTGGAGTTGCATGCCCATATACTAGTGTACTGCTATAGTTGAGCAGTACACGGAGGATACAAATTGCGTAGGGTATACAATAAACAGAAGAGACTAAAAATATCTCATAAAGTTGAATCGCTTGATAGCAAAAACATTATTTAGAACATATAGATATTTTTTCATTGCCATTTTCTTTAAAACTATCAATTCTTGAGATTATTATTTTATTCCTTCAAGCTGCATCTCTCCCCTAATTTCAGTCAATATTTTTGCTCTTACATTTTTAATTAGCGCCTAATTTAAATTATTAAAATTTGAAATGTTTTCCCACTTGTTTTGTTGGAACTAATGCCTAATTATGCAGATGGTTACATGCTTTTATTCCAGTGAAGTATTGGCGTTGTCAGATGATATTTGTTTAGTTGATCTATAAACAGGGGAAATGATGATGGTGTTGATGATGTTTAACTTTTATTGTTTGCTTGGAAAAACAAATGATTATTTTGCAAATGCAATCCTAACAAGTTCATTTTCGAGGTAACTTGAGATTTTAGAAACACTCCGAATGACACAGATGGCGGACATAGTCTGACACCAAACTAGGGTTTGTATAATGTATACCTTGACAATTTTCCCATGTGTCAGTGTCATGTTACATAGATCATAGATTAACATTCAGGTTATTTTTAATGGTTTTAATGGCAAAAAGAATTACAAATAAAAAAATAAGCTTATTAAAAAAAAAAAACTCAAGCAACATCCTCCTTTCATATTTAGACACAAAATCAACTTATTTGCTTCAGCTAACAACGGAAATAGTGTCTACAGAGTAATTTTGCGGATAATTTTATGTTTGGACAAAGAAAGAAAGAAAGAAGGAAAGAAACTTAATACACTACGAAGAAAAATAACATTGTTTTCATCCTCTTTTAAAGAGATGATTTTTTAAAATCCCATTAGATTAGTAAAATAACCATCTTTATCAATAGATAACCCAGACCAGAGCTTTTCACACAAAAAGTTTTGCCCCTGACTGTCAGTAATGGACCGGATCGGTCGGGACCTGGGTTAACAACGACCGCCAACAGTTTACCTACAGGGTACTGTTGGAAATTGGACAGGGTGAGATGGAAATTGTTGACTCGCTGTGGCAACCCCTGAAAAATAGAATGAGCCGAAAGGAGAAGAAGAAGATAAGATGAACCTTATGAAATAAAATATAACAAACATTTAACAGTTTACAGAGATTCTGTATAATTATGCAGACTTGGGTCCACCAGCTGCCAGGTTTCCACTGAGAAGCTCTGATCATAGCACCATCCTGACCCACATAACTTCCAGTGGGCTCACCACCCACAGGAAGGCTCACAGTATGGAGCAGTGTGATTTGAGGGGCAGCATTGGACAGACATGCATTGGACAGACAAGCATTGGACAGACTGTTTAGGATAGACAAATTCAGTGTGCTGTCTTAGTCGGCAGTGGTGGCCTAATGTTTAGTGAAGGGGACTTGGAACTTCTTGTGGGCTCACCACCCACAGGAAGGCTCACTATATGGTGCAATGTGATTTGGATGCACCAGCTGCCCCTGTGACCTGTGGCAAAAAACAAGCAGATGTAGATAAACGAATGATCGAATACGTTGGCTTGTCAAACCTTTTGATTAGACTATTGTAAATATCATGCAGTGCTGTAATAGAGCAGCAGTTTCCCTTGGCTGTACAGTCTTAAAAGTAGGCTTGAGCTCTGTGTTTCTGTGGGAGCAGCTGTGTTTTAGGACTCAATAACACAGTGAAGATGAAAGGCTGTAAAACAGCAGAGAGAAGCGTTGGGAGCAAGCAACCGTGAGAGCTCACCTTTCTGTTCAACATCCCGTCTCAATTACATTAGGTCACCAGTGCTTCTCAAATACAACACTGTCTGCTGCTGCTCATCTGTGTGATGTTATTTGGGAGTTTACTCCTCCCAAATGGAGACTATATATTGACAGTGAATCGAGTTTATAGAAAGCATTAAAGTCTATTTTATCACAATTTATTTTTTGTGCTTGCAACAATATGAAGTATTGCAAAGACATTGTAATGTTTTCTTTTGGGTTTTTTAAATTATTATTAAATTATTTTAGTGTTACAACCCTACTATGGGTCATAATTAACATCAGTGATTTATACAGAATGTGTTTGGAGTTTGGGTTTTTTTTATCCAATTTGTTATCCAATCGAAAAATGGTTATTTCACAGACAACTGGACACAGAATGTTGTAAGATTTTTCACCTCTCACCCAAGATTCTTCTTCAGTTCTAACTGACTACTGGGGACGTCTGGTATTTAACCACAAAGAGGCTGCATAGCGGTGGGAGGTGGTTGTTGCAGAAAACAAAAAACTAATAAGAGAAGTTGAGTTAGATTTGCGACGAACACCCATCTATTTCAGGTGAGCTGAATGTGCAGTCACATGTTCAGAGGTGTGAATGGGGGGTGATCTTCAAGAAATCTATCATGTCTAGTTGAACTTCAGTAACTGTTTTTGGATTACGTGGACGACTGGGAAGTGTTTTTTTCTGCTTATAGATGTGTCCATGGGTAGATGCATAATTCTTCATGTGCAAGAATTTGTCACAAAACAGCCCAATTCCTCCTTAATATTTTGATGATTGACGTGACATGCCAAATATTTTAATTTTATGTTTATTTTCTACTCTACTTGAAGTAGATCTCACAAACTAACAAATAATTTGGAGTTGTGACCCCCAAAGTTAGGAGCATATCTCCCTCAGCAGCAGGGTTTTGCATACTTCCATGCTGTGCTTTGTACCACTTAGACCAGTGCTTCTCAATCTTTTTCTGTTATGCCCCCCCTAGCAAGAAGAAAACAATTCGCTTAGATCTCCAATGGAGTGCTGGTTTCTGAGCAACAACTTAAAAAATAATAGTGATAAAACTAGGGATGTAATTCTAGTTTAAGATGCTAATCACTGGGCTGAAGTGAGAAAAATATGGGTATTGAATCAGACGGTATAACATGTCATTAACATTAATATATGTTGTATATTAATTTATAAAGCAGTGCTTCTCAAAGTGTGCGGTGCCCCCCACCCCCTGGGCTGCGATGCTGAGGGGGGCATGTGTGACTCTGGGGAACATGCTCTTTACTACAATAAAGTGTAATTGCACATCCTTGTAAGTTGAACTATATCTCTTTTTTTTTTTGTTTTCTTTATGTTAACAAGGATACAATGTTATGCAGAGGTGTATAGACAAATGCTATTATTTATAGTTGCGGCGGAGAGTGGGTGGTGGTCTGGGGGGGGCGCAAATTGTTTTCTTCTTGCTAGGGGGGGCGTATGGAAAAAGATTGAGAAGCACTGGTATATAGTAAGATATCCAGTTAATATACAGTAGGTAAATATAATTAGAGTTTTCAATCTAGGTAGATCACTTCAGCTTGGTCATTTGAAAAGTAGCTCACAAGATAAATAAGTGTGGACACCCTTGTCCTAAAATTATACCCTTACAATTAGTGTGCACTATGGCTTGACCTTAAGACTTTTAGAGCTAGTTGTTGCTAACCAGTGCTATTACTACTTACTACTACTAGTGGCTACTGTCTCTGTCATCTTATCTTATTTACATACATATCCATCCATCCATTCACTTGTCCATCCATCCATCCATCCATCTATTTATTTATTTCATCATCCTTTATCCATTCCTCCATCCATCCTCATATCCATCCATTTACATTGATCTAACTAACAGAAAATTGCATTAAATTACATTACAATACATTTTCCAGACGCTTCTATGCAAACGCAAAACTACTCCACTTTTTAACTCAATTTATTTGTAACAGGCAGACAGACATTTGTCAGTCTGTCTGTTGCAATATTTCCTAATTGCCAATTTACCATGTTTACATGTTTCTACAAAATCTATTATCTTGGAGCCATAACCCCAGTAAGGAGTGTTGGTTAATTGCGTTTATATAATATGGGAGGACTTAATAAGTACTGTTGTGCAGTACTGTGTATGGACCCACAAACCCTTTTTCAAATAACTGGAGAGTGTTATTCAAAATATTAATAAAGTAAGGTTCCCCACAGCTCGTGCTTTTGATGTGAATCACACCTTTGGGGGCTGTATCTCATTACAATCCCCCTTTTGCCAGAATGTACCAGAGACAATTCAGCAGCAGCACAGACAGAGGAAAACACACACACACACAGAGGCCAGCCAATGGGAGTAAAGGAAGAATGACAGCAACAACAACAGGCCAACAATCCGACAGGATCTTTCGGCTTCATGCTAAGTTTGAGCTTTTTTTTTTGTACTGCGAATGACAACACTATACCTCACATACTAAAGTATAAAAACTGAATGTTAAGATTAGAGTTGAGGATTAAATAAATCACTTGATAGGTGCAGTATAGCCTTAAACTTATATCTACTAACTAACAAAGTCACTTTTTGTACCAGCAAAGTATTGTATTATTCAGATACACTCTTGCAATTCTAGCTCTCTGTAATTATAGTCAAGAAATAAAAAAAAAACTAAGACTAATTTTATATTTAATATATATTTTCCATTTGAATAAATAAACATATTGAGACAAGTCTGTCTTGAGTCTGCTTTAACAACATTCATCAAAAAGTCGTTGTTCACTGTCAAATAAGAACAACTATTAAGGTGGAGGAAACAGCACATTTTGGCAGCCGGTAAACTTTGGTGAGTAAAATAAACAGTTAGAAGGAGGTTGTGATTTAGTGTAAAAGAAACTTAAGAAATTCCAAAATAAAGGAAATATCTGCTTGACTAATGTCGTCCAATAAATGGTCATTGCAAGAGTGGTTGTCTAGCGGATGGTTGGTCACCCAAAACGACAAGGCAAACTTTACATAAGGTAAAGTAATGTTTAAAATAAAGTTGTTGTGTTTTCTTTTTTGGGGGACGGGGGTTGTTATGTCAGTATTCAACAACTGACAACAATGAGGTTATATAAACTACGGCAGAAACAATTCAGATGTTACCTGTATGCACTTATAAAATAATTATATTGTGATTCTTTATACTGGAAATCAATAATAAATCCTTTTATAAACAGTTTATAAGACCATGGTAAGTAGTTTCTTCTGTTTCCAAACCTATTTTAACATATGTACATAGCTATAAACAGCCTAACCAAACCCAGAGGGCCAGGACCGGAAAAATAAATCCATATAACACAGATTGTATTCAATGTCTGTTCCCGTAGGTCAGTCATTCCCCCATCGTTCCCTGGTAAAGTGAAACTGCTCTGTTGACCCTGTCGACGTCTCATCTCACATCTCAACATATAAAATAGGAAGTCGCAAAAATGTAAATCTTCCCACTGTTGTACAGAACAGCACACTTCCACCCAAAAACTAAACTGTTGAGCTGCTGCTCTGCAGCCCCACACAGAGGTTTTCATGTTTTTTTTTCACTTTATTACATATTGTTAAATTGTTTGCTCCATTTTTTCAACCCCAACTTTGGATAGTTTTTCAACTATTAATAGCGGATATAAATTTTCTCTCTGGCCTGTCCACAAGCACAGGCAATGTCCAAACCAAATCATTGCTTTCCGCCGTCTCCGCATTTGTTACGGTGCTGTTGTCGGCCATAAAGTAGCATAAATTTTCTATAAGCAACACATTGCTCTCAGCTTTACACTGTCAACAGCAGTGCTTCCCTTCAAACTCCAGTGATTTAATGGGCCATTCTATTCGTAAGGAAGTGTGGGCAAGGTTTGTCTCTCTGGGCCAGAGTACAATATTGGGCCGTTTAGATTCACAATGACCTGTCCAAGAACCTGCTCTGATGGGGAAACTTTCTTTCTTAGTGCCAACTGAACCAATGGAGTCCAGAGTTTTTGTCTTACACAAATACTCCTTGTCCTTTTGCATCTGCTAGAATGTTTAGAATGCTAGAATGAAGAACACCTTAATGAAGACAATAATAATAATCTATTTAATCTTCTATCCTACATCTATGTCATGTCCAAATAGTTCAGATTCTTCTTGAAGAAGCTTTAAATATTGTCTGTATGTTTATAAAACAACAACCCAGGTAGCCTAGTGAGGAAGTAGACTTGTGTGTGCAGGGCTTTAGGTTCGAGTTGACCAGCTGCAAGGTTACCACTGAGTAACACTAAGCATGGAACTTTCCCAACACACTGCTCCTCATGTGCTCACAAAGCTGCTCACCGTTCTCTTTGTTGATGGGTTACATGCAGATGTCAAATATGTGTCACACTGACAAGTAGTCATTTCCTTTCCTTCTTTCCTTCCATCTCATTAACAGTTAAAATTATGTAAACTATTGCTTTCTCTGACAAGAGCACTTCATGTCGCTCACACCTCACTGTGTGGTTCACTTTGTGTGAGTTTTATGTGTTCATTTGGCCATGGGTGCGTGTGAATTCTCATCCTCCTTTTTTCCCTGCCCTGTTTTTTTCTCCTTGTCTCCCCTCTCAGATGTGTTTTTTCTTGGTAAAACATCAGTTTCTGAAGGTGCTGACTCTGCGGCAGAGCCATCTCTCACTGATGATTGTACACATTTGTTTTCCTGGGCGGGCGTTGCTCAACAGACACCCACCATTCATCCAATCGAGCAGGCGTCGCCCTGTCTCCTACAATGTCATTGATCAAGGTTAAATGGAGACATGTCTGGAGGATGCAAGCTCCATGATACCTGTACACACTGTTGAATGAATTGGTACCTGTGTAAATAGCTATCGATTTCGTTGTCAGGAGATGCTGACAGCAATTACAGAAGAATGGCGTGAACACAAAGCCAATTTACATATCTTTCAAAACTAATTATTGACCGCATGTTTGGACACGTGCACTCCTGTCAGACATAGTCTGGAACTTGCAAAGAGGCGCTGACAGCGGAAGGTCCTACATTTCTGAAGACGAGGTCTGCAGCTTCACAGGAGAAGTGCTGATTTTAGAAAGAAGGTCAATAGTTTCACATTCTAGCAGGGGCTTTTTTCTTCTTTATGTCAGTATAAATCCCACAGTTGCCACATGTTAATTTAATTTAAGGCACAAGCCAGTGGAATTGACACTCCATTGACAGAATGGGGTGTAGAGATAGAGGAGGTCAGAAAGATTTTGGGGTGCATGCAGGGCATCGGGGTCAAACTCTGGCCTGGGGGCCAAATCTGGCCCGAAGTGCAATTATATTTGGCCGGAAAGATAAAATCAAATGTGAACTATAGTTGGTCCACCAGAATGTAGACTTTACATACTGTCAGATTTTGTTATGATAATAATTAATGCTTTTTGTTATAGCACATACATTTTGTTCTGTAAAGAAAGTGAAGTTTTACATGGAAAATGTTACGCCTCTGAAAAAAATACAACAAAGAGACTGAATAAGAAACAAATACCAATGATGTGTGAAGTGATTTTTCTATAACAATTACTCATGTGTTGACACTAATAAGCTTTGGCTGTTCCAGATTCAGTGGATCCACATGGAAAAAACACAATTTCATATATGGAGAGAAGGGAAAATATGCAAGTGCATAGTTAATTTCTAAATATATATTGCGTTTAGCCCGTGACTTTATGTCAGTTTTTGATTCTCGCCCTCTGTAAAATTGAGTTTGACACCCCTGATGTAGGGACTTCAAGGCAAAGAAACCCAGAACCAATGGACAATAAATGAGGGAGAACTTTATGTGCAGCAACGGCCTGTTGCTAGTATTCAACATTAGAGTACTGGAGGTAGTAGAGGCTGTCCAAAGGTTTTGTTGGAAACTGGACTCCACTGCAGTATCTCAGTAGTGGATTTGTTTCTCAGCCACTAAATCATTTTAGTGACGGTTGGAGTTGTGCAATGTTTTTAAGGTGAATTTACATTGGAGAGTTATAATATTAGGGCGGCAATGGTGGCCTTGCAGTTAAGGACTTGAGTTCTCAAGGTATTGAAACCACCAGCTGCAGATTGCCACTGTGGCGCTCTGATAATAGCACCATACCGACTTGCATAACATCCAGTGAGCTCACTACCCTTAGGAAGGCTCACAGTGTGGAGCAGTGTGATTTGGGTGGCACCTTCTGCCCCGTGACCCGTTAACAGGTAAAAAGATGAAGATAAATGAATGAAACGTTTTATTATTCTGTGTTGACAGCTACCTGAAAAATGTCAGAGAACAGGAGCTAACCACAATTTCAAGATTTAAGATAAGCCAACTGATAAAAAATTGAAACCTGTGTTTATTAGATACAATCGAAATAAAGTAATAAAAAGATAGCAATCAGGTAAAGACAGTCAAAATGTGAGCTTTAAGAGGTAAAAACTTTTTAAAGTTCAATGTTCATATAACTATATAAATGCCATTCTGAGAACAACATACCTTTATGTCTGATATAAATAATAATTAATTATTTATTTTGCTTTAAGATGAAATGCTATCAGCCTTTCAGTTCTTCTGCTGTTTAGTCTCCAGGTCGGACTTGAACATACAGCTTTTAGAAAGAACAGAATCATCTTCAAGTCACCAGAGAGTTCTGATGGACTCTTAAAAGGTGAAACTGTTGTACTGATGCACTCCTGAAAGTCAGAACCAGTGCACTGATCAACTCCTGAACGTTGGTACTGATATGCTGATAGACTCCTCTGCCTCAGACACATGAAACATTATTCACTTAATACATCAACTTGACCCAGACCAAAAGACCTACAGGGTCATGAAATTTACTGGTCATCCACACTGAACCCACACTCCTGTGAAACTGAATGCTACATGTACGTCTATGTGCAGTTCAAGCTGAAGATTGTAGACAAACACACTACCAGGGTCAGAGCACATACATATATATTGTTTTTATGTTTTAGGTGGACAAATGGAAATAAGCTATGAACAGTGAAAATAAAAAATTGCTGTTTTCCTATTCCTGTTTGGAAAAACACAACGCATTACTTTTTTCTGGTTTGCTTGAGTTCAACTGTTTCACAAGACACAACAAACTTTATTGGATGGAATCAGTGGCCTGCTGCTCTCAATTCCATGGTCACACCTGCTTCAGACAGGAACCACAGTAAAGAGCATAGGGTTATAGAACAGAACCACAAATAAAAAGAGGCTCAAATTCTGTAGCCGAGTATGAAGATGTAGCCTCCTACAGACTTTAGAATGATATTTTTATATGTTACATCACTGTGATTTAAGGCGTACGCTGCAGCAATCATTGTCAAAATTTTATTTTGGGGACATGATGGATTTACATTTTCATATCCTCAGTCAGCCTTGAGAGCGAGTGAGATATTAAGGGTGAGGCCTTTTATTGGAGCTGCAAATACTTATGACCCATAGACAACAATACATTAGAGTAAGAAGTGTTTTTATTTATATGGTGTAAACCTGGTGTGCAAACAACAATCAGGGGCAGCAATATGAAGATGTTGGAATGACCTCTTTGGGGAGCCTCTCCTCTGTCCACAGTTGCTTTTTACTGTGGATAGGAGAAGGTAGACATATGCTACATATGGTTACATGCACATGCTGTAACCAGTGAACACATGTGCTATGTGCACTGAGGAGAATTGGAGGATAATGAGAATGACGAGAAGGGGAGGAAAAAAAAGAAAATGGGGATGTTAGATGGAAAAAGAAGGAAAGAGAATAACAGATATTATCAAGGGTGATAATAAAAAATCTGTGTGTAATGCCTGAAGTAATGAGATAGAAAGGTGAAAGGAAAAGAAGGCAAACGCCTTGTGATATCGTCACACGAAGAAATGTGACCTAGTTCATATGTCTGTGAAGATTCTCGTTCATCCAGGTCATGATATTCAAAAAGGATTTAGTTGTAAGCAATTTGACATCTTTTGGGGGTTGAAAGACGTTTCATTCCTCAAATGAGAAACTTCCTCAGTTTCTGGTCAATGTCCGAGGGAACACTTGTAGTTCTACTCCTCTAGACCACTCTCTTCACCACTGAACACAGGTGCAAAGATTTGTTTTGGCCACACTTTTTCAAACATGAACTGCTCCTGAAGTCAATGAGTAGTTTTCTTGTCACATGCCCAGATGTCAATGGGAGTCTCTGAATAGAGGGGGAGGTCTGTGTCATCAACTGTCTGCTACAGACCATTCTGCCTTAAGATCCCATTCTAGGGAGTTTAAATGCTCATCAATACCAGAGCAGGCTTCTCTAGACGGGTGTGTCAACGACTCCCATTAACATCTGGACATGTGACAAGAAAACTACTCCTTAACATAATTTGTAAGAGAGGAGGAAGGACTCTTTTCAGACCCATCAATCAGTTTCCTTTTTCGTTTTTTTTTAAGCTGTGTCCTCCCTTTGTCCATTGGTGGTGCCTTTCATGTCCCAGCCATTATAATTGTGTCATCATGTTCCCCACACGAGAACAAAAAGAAATGAAAAAGAGAACGTAGGTACACTAATCCTCTCTTTTCTCATCACCTGTTGGCTTTTTCCCCCCACAGTACTGCAACCAGGAGATTGAATCGTCTGTGAGAGGAACAGTCTGTGAGAGGTACAGATTTGCTAAGATGTACCTGATTTTCACCTGATGGTCCACTGCTTGCATGCTGGCAGTGACACAAGTACACAAGCTATGTGGTGTACTGCACTGGCAAATGGTCAGAGAGGGATATGTTCTGTCCATCTGGTGCAGCATTGAGTTGGTTTGTGCTGGGATTCTCTCAACTCATGTTGCTCTTTGAGTGTGTCTCTTTGTTGGCCAAGATCAAACTGCTAAAGGTGTTGATTGCAGGCTGACAGTCACCGGGCCATCAGAAATGTCACAAGCCCATAGCCTCTGTTGGTACATGTGCACACTGGAGCTGTAACTCAGCAACAGCGGATAGGATGGCTTTTGTCCCTCACTGCTTCTTTCAATAACACACCTATTGTTCCTGCTATTTGAGAAATAAGTGTGAGGCTTGGCAGCAGAGAAAGGTGGGGTTAAAACACAAGAAAAACACGTGACTCAGGCAGGTGGCTCTGAAAAGCAGAGATTTGTTTTGAAATACAACACTCGTTTAATGCACGTTTTTTTCTTCCTGATTTACCTTTGTCCTTGATGAATTTCTGCTCATATGACTTCTCTGAAATTAGTATGGCTGTTGATGCTAATAAACCATCTTCGTCAGCTTATCAATTACTGGGTCTCTATGACGACCACATAAATCACACAGCACCTTACCAGCCCTTGGTGACCCTTCCTGGAGACTGCAAACCAACCTTCCAAACCTGGATTAGACCTTGCCTAAAAGGGGAAGCCTAGAGTTCCACACCAGTCAGAGACATTAACCACTTGATGCTAACTCTACATGAGAACTAACTCTTGTCTTATCTCTGCAACATGTGTTTCTATGACAGAACCCTACAGTGATTCTGTTTGCTAAGTTGACGAGAGAGAACCCTGACGGCCTTGGTTACTTGACTGTTCATCCGAGACACTTATTCAGTTTTCTTGAGTCAAGGAGTTGAGGCACAGTTTTAACCAGGACAGTTAAATGGTACCATCAATACGTACAGGAGGATCTTCGACAAAGACAATCAGTTATTCTCACTCACTTTCTTCACTATTGATAATTTAATTCTTCCTGTCCTTATGGTTTGTCTTATTTAGACAACAACAAATCCACATTTTCCTTCTTACCCTGTCCTCTGTGTCCTCTGCTCTAACTCCAACAACCACCCACACTGAATCCATAAATCTCCTCTTTAGCACTCTCATCCAATGTATCCATGTTCGATCCTCTGAAGATGTCAAAGCCATTTTAATGTGGCTTCTTTAGACTTTTTTATTAAAACCTTTCTGTCTGTGTTGTCCCTCTAATGACATAATTCCTGCTTCTGTCCATCTTTGTAACTCCTAAAGAGAATCTCAGCATCTTTGACTCTGTCACTCCAAGCTCTGCCTCCTGTCTTCTACCTATTCCAAGTGTCTCTAATCCATCCATCATAATATCAGTTTAAACGTGTCTTTAAAGGTCAGTATTATCTAAACATATAACGACGACCGGTTAAAAGCTCTATAAATCACAACTTCATGTCGTGCGTATGGCTGTGTTTTGGTTTGTGGTCTGCGTGACAGGAACAGCGCCTGTGACGTAGAACGGCAGTCACTCTCGCGCCGCACCGAAACAGTGCATTCTGGGACCGACCCAAGATGGCTGCGCCCTGTCAGGAGTGCTGAACAAGTGCCTCTCTGTAGATAGTCTTACAGTTGAGAGGGGTTCCCGCAATTACAGCCTCGCTGAGTCACCGAAGAGGTACACATACGGTTAGAAGACAACCCCACGGACCCAGTCATCGACTGTAGCGGCGGGAGCTTGGCGTGGCTGTGGCAGAGTGTCCGTGTGAAGATGGGCCTCGTCTCCAGCCCCTTCCCATAGCGAAGAGCGGTGGGGAGAGGAGCCGCAGATTCCCCTGCAAACACGCGCCGGTCCAGTTAGGATTTGACGGCTTTGACATACTCTACCGACTCTGGACGCTGCCCTACAACTTTCTGACCAGGATTGTTTGCGCCACTGTCTCTGTCATCGTCCGCAGGCGGAGAGGTTCCACAGCCCGGATAGAGAATCCCATAACACCAAGGTCTGCACCTCTGCACGCTTCACCGCTAACAACTCAAGCGCCATTTCTTCCCCGACCCTGCGTCTCACGTGTTTGCCTCTCTGTAATTATGGTCTTTCGTAGTACGGAAGAAGAACAATATAAAATGTCTTTGACGGGCTGTCATATAGCTGTCCTCAGAAAAGGCTGTCAAATAGGAGGGCTAGCAAACTGTTAGCTGCTAGTAGCTACCGGCTGTTTACTTTCTGTGTTAATAGTTAAAGCTTACAAGACACGGGGAAGCGGTGTCATGTAAACACACCGCTGTGGCTCATTATGCGTTCACGCCCCCTCTATCACATGACATCTTCCAGACATGACACCTTTTCCCAACAGTAAAAGAACTTGACTTAAGTCTTAGTAGTCGTTAGTTCTGTTTGATCTGGCAATTTAAATCAAGCAACTATTGCAACACAAATATGCCAAAGTTCAATACTGCTCCTAACTTGAGAATTCTACATGAACATCAGCAAATGACTGCCAAACTCACTGAACTTCACAGACTATGTAGCAACTGTGAATTATTTGTGTAGGCAAAGTTTCCAAACAGTTGACTTTATATAAACCGTCAACAACATAATATGTATGTAGAGAGACCATTAAAAAGGAGCCATTGAATATATGAATATTATTCTCTTTTTCCACTCTGGATATGTTGGCGTTCTTAGCTGCAAAATTTAAAAAAAAAGTTAAAAAAAAAACAATTTCTTCAGTTTTTTCCTTAGTACTATATTATAGTGTTTTCTTTGATAGGATTTTGAATACTGATGTACAGTGTATTAAAGTCCATGCCAAGACAGCTGATCTTGACAGTGTTCTTGCTTGTGTTACATGAAGGCTTGATTGGTTCTTGGCAACAGTACAACTTTATCTCTTTTTCCCTTTCTTTGTCTCTGATTCTCTAAATTATCCCTTTTCACTTTCAAGACATTCACACCATAAGACTTAAACTGGCTGTTGAAAAAAAGTTTTTTTATCTGATAGTAGGAATTACAAAGATCTTACGTATAGTAATTTGAACCTGGTTAAATAATAATATTAAAATTACTCCAGGATGTATTATTTCTGGAAGGTAAGGTGTATTTAAGTTTTTCTCTCAGGGTTATAAACGTATTGTGATTATAAGTAGTCTAAAAGCCCTTGAAATGCATGCTTGAGAAAAAAAATGATTTAAGGAGGCTACAGAAATTGTCTGCGTCCATCAGTTTCACTTCAGCAACTGAGGAAGAGCAGCTGAATGACTCCTGTGGTTAAAGAACGCAAGGGTTTTTATGCAATAATAAGGAGCAAAAGTCTGTCCTCACTGAAGAGAGAAATAAAAACTAATTGAGATAACTGACAAGTATGATTTTTTTTTTCCAGTTATGAAAACAATGTGGGCACAGACATGTCAACTGAACTAAATTTGCTAACTTTGTTCCCTCTGCCACAGGGCACTGATGAAAATGGACACAGAGTTACTTCATTCCCCAGCTTTGGGTCTGACTGAAGAAGAGGAAGCTGACATGAACGACTGGAAGCTTCCTCTGGCCTTCATGAAGAAACGGCACCTGGAAAAGATTGAGGGCTCCAAGGCGTTGGCACAGAGCTGGAGAATGAAGGACAGGGTATGTTTGTCTGTTCTTGAACTCTTTGTAGACTTATGTTGGTATGCTGAGCGGTGGTTTGGTCTATTGCTCATACGCATCTCCTGTTTTGTGTCAGTGTAAATTGAATTCTGATGAAACTCCTTCTTGATAGCGAAATGTCTCAATAATTTCTCTGACAATTTCCTGCAACATGATGCCCAAATAGAGGCTTTTGGTGTTGAGTTAGTGATGTCAGACTAGGAGAATATGATTTTCTGCAATAAATGTATTGTCTCAATGTGTAGAAATATATAACCTATTGCAACATGCGTGTAAATAACCACTTTAATGGCATCATGCTGTAAATGTGATTTTTATCATATCATATTTGCTTTCTTTATCACTTGGTCTCTTTGTAGTCATTTGCTCCTGGCTGTTGTTTACAACACAGACAGGAAACACAGTTGTGCTTTGCAGCCCACACACTGTAGTGAAAGGTTCACAGAGTTCATCTACTCAGTGTCCTTGGAGGCAGTGATAGTTTACAGGAAGAAACAACACTTGGTCCGACAGCACTTGTCAGTTTTTGAATGTTTTAGCAAGTGCATGAAATGCTAAAAAGTAGATTGAGTTTCTAGTTGTCAAGGTTTCCAAGTGACTGAATTTGAAAGAAGCTTTGGGATTCAATCAGAATTGTAGCTTCATACCAGGGGAGTAAAGATTTTGTATGTGGATTTAATAACAACGAAAATAATTAAACTTTAGGAAGCCTAAGGTAAAAGCAGCTTTACTAGAACTTTTCAGCAGAAGCTGTCAATCCTTCTTTAAATTCTTCTCATGACTTAACTAACGTTAAAATAGGTTAGACTGACATTACACAACATCCAAAAAAGTTGGTGTGACTTCTTGTATAAAAATGAAAAGAAAAATAAAAACAGCATAAACAAAAACATAAGTTTTTGTACAATATAAAAAATATATACTGTATATATACTATATATATAATTAAATTATGTAGCAGTAGCAATGTAATTGTGAAAGTTTGGACCCTTGAAACATTTGTGAAAGTTAGTGAAAGGAAAAATAATAGTTGTACATGTTGACAGTATGAGCTTATCATCATACCTTTTTAATTTCATACCTTATGTCATTTTTTATAATCGCAGTGTTGGAATGTACAAATATATTTACATATATATGTAAATGTATTTGTACATTCCATTATACATGCATTCCATATACAAGATCCATTAGTAATAGCATTAGTAGACACAGTAATCTTTTTCACTTTATCTGCCTGATTTTACTCACCTTACTTTACTTACTTTTGGTTTAGGTAAATTGTTCATTTTAATCCCTTCATAAAAATGATCAATTAAGATCATCTTTCTGAGATTCTTAGGATCTTTATATTATAATCTGATAAATAAATAGATATATTGGCCAAAGAGTACTAAGAAGAGGTCATTCTTTAAATTATTAGGGCACAGCTCTAAATAACTCCCCCTCCACCCTTCATATCTGTTTTTTTTTATTATAGTTCAGTTCATTTATACAGCCTTAGGCAATCCATGCCTCGACAGGTACATCTCAAAGCTTTTCTTCATGAATGGCTGGAGTGCTCCTTTCACTTGGATAAAGCTGTCCCTTCATTCGATGTATCGCTATCGCTCTAATGATTTGCCCTGTGGCTGCAGTGGCTTGTGCCATGTAATCATACATATCCTTGTTAGTCTGCATCTGTTAGAATATCACCCACATGAAACATCTACATCTCCATGCTGTTTCGACGTTGGTGAAATAACGTCCCTGAAGACTGCTGAGGTGTCTCGCTTCAGGAAACTGTTGAATAATTGGACGTTATTAAGTGCGAGGCAGCTATTGATTGAGGGAGGCGATGGAGTCTAGCTAAAATGGGCCTTCCTGTCAGAAAGTCCAGCTAAACTGATTTTGTAACAAGTAATTTGTCATTAGTCACAGCATTTTAGGGTGTCAAAGTATCATTTGTTACCACAGAAGAAGAACTGTTGTGGGTTTAGGGAGTTTGGGCAAGAGACAGCTTTTTGTGTTTGATGAAGAGAGAATTGAGCTGCCAATAAAGCTGACGTAGGGGGGATTTTGAATCCATCTTCTTTTAAGGCTGCAGAGACTCAAACTCTTCACAGTGTTCGTGGATGAACATGATCACGATATCGAGCAGTGTGGTGTGCAAGGTTTAAATCCTGCCCAGAGAAAGATGCAGCATGTGAGGCTGAGAGCACGTTGTAAATGATGCTTGGCACTGTGGGAAATCAGAGGTCCTGTTCTTAGAGGCACGCACCACATAAACCAATCAAAGGACAGTAGGGAGTGAGTGGGAGAGAGTTGTTCAATTGCAAGGCTCATTGGTCAAAATGGTCTTTTTATTGCCCAATTGGCTCCGTGACAGCTAGTGTGTGGGTGTATGTGTGTGCTTGTGGACCAGAGTTTTCTGCACAAGCTTAGAGGCCTGCGATAAGTATTTACAGATAAACTATCAGTACAGTTCCCTGAAGTCCAAGGTTTGGGATAATCAGATTTTGTGCACTTTTTTTTCCTTAACATGTTGATAAAACAGGCTGATAACTAACAGCCTGTTAATCAGTAATGACAGCATGATCCTAACAGTCAATGTAGAGAAGTAGAGAATTTAATGTTTTTGAATTACTGGATGACCGAAGATGAAAACATTGAAAAAGGTTAAATCTTGTGTTCATTTGATTCCTTTATGTTTATATCAGTAATTTGGGGCTATTGCAGTTTTTCCCTTAACCTTCTTTGGCTTGTGAGCATTTTTTTTTAAATCACAAATTTCATAGGTATTGTCCATATGTTACATTTTTAACATGATTTATATTCACAAAAAAGGAATTGCCGCAAAGTAATTATACTTGTAATGAGCTTTTAATGTTATAAGCCTTAGTCATGTTGTTAGTGTAGTGGAATATAATCACTTGGACACATTATTACACAATAGATTATTATAAAAAAAGTTTCTGTATGGGAAATATTAATTGGGGAATTGGGCCTAGGTCAAGCCTCATGACTCCCTTCCACTGATGTCTTCTTACCCTCTGATGTTTACTATAACTTGAATGTTGGATATGAGCATCTGCTCAATGTAGTGAACAGCAATATTTAATGAAAGTGCTCACAATCCGAGAATCAAATAGAATTATTCCACTACCACTGCTATAAATTAGAAATGGCAACACATGTTTTGTGGTCTGCAGGCTCTACCCCAATAGATTTGTTCTTACTGTGGTGCTCTTTATTCTGACTTCAGCAGATCTCATGCTGCATAATCCAGTGGGAATGGGGAAATATTCATCATGTGTAGCAGTAAGTGACCCTGTGTTCAGACGCTAAGATTCAAAAGACACAAAGGTTGTTAAGTTGTGGAGATAACAGTGATCAGACTCTGTAATGTCAGGACTATAAGCCACAACTTTTGTCAGGTGCGCCTTATGTATGTACAAAATGTTTTTTCCTTGGGTGCGGCTTATAGTCCGGAAATTACGGTACATCCCGATTAGGTGTGCTACTGCTTTATGTTACTACTTTTTGACCTTTTGTTCTGTACTTAAATATATGTTACCAAACAGGATTTTAATTCAGGAGGTGTAGCTTGACCCACCACTAAGTGGTTCTACCCTAGCAAGCAAATGAAAATTCTTTGTGAGTGGACAGTTGTGACACCAAAAATCCATCACAATAGGGTTTCCAACTCTCCTCTCAAGTCAAAATGGGATGCGTATATTTTCTAACACATCATGCTGTCATTAATTCCATTTACAAGCATATTGCATAGTCCAAGAATCATGGTCCACTAATTGTTATAATCCCAAATTTACTTTCTGTCAACATAAAATTACATTGTTTTTTTTGACAGTTAATTGCATACATTTTATTTTATTTCTCCAATCCTAGCCCTACAATTTCACTCTTCTGAGTACCATCAAAGATTACTGTTGCCTGTTCACCTCGCTCAATGATCTCTGGGGTGCTGTTAGTGACAGTTAAGGTTAATATAATTAGCATGAGGTCATCTCCCTATAAGGAGTTAGAAATTATCCAAGAGGTATTATCCAAACTTTGATTCTTTTGTAAGTGAGTGAACTCTTTGAGTAACCAATGTCAGCAAGTAAAGCAAGTTATCCTTACAACTCCAGGTGAGTTTCCACATTCCCTTTGCAGTAACCTACTTGTCATCTGTTATTACACTTCACAATCCCCTCGGAGCTGTGAGCTGTTTGACGTCAGAGCCTTGACACAAGCCTGATGTGCCGGCCACAGCTCCCTGTCAGATGCCCCTCTGTCTTTCAGCTGTAGGCAACATGTTTTTTAGCCCCACCATGGGAGCACAAAACCGCCAAGATCAGAATTGTTATACAGTGTCAGAGATTGTGTCAAAGGAGGACCTACTTCTTACCCATAATAGAAGAACCTGTTCCTGTAGGAATTGTTAGTAGTTTTAATTTCAATAATAAATACCCAATAATGCCATGCCTGGGTTACTACAAATGATGTCTCAAATTGGTTTAATGCCCCAGCAACAGACCTGAGAGTGGTCTAAACATCCTTTATTAAAACATAATTGCAGTTACATGTTCTAAATCTTTTATTGCTCCCAACACAGCTTCTCTAAAAACACTTTTTTCTTCTTCTGACTTTCACTATTTCCCATACACAGATGCTCTAAGCACACCTCCTCATGTTTCCTCCTCCCCATTTCTGTAACTGCCAATTCTGTCATATCAAATGAACTGAACATTATGAACAATAGTATACATGCAGCCCTTCGTCACTACATTTATACACTACTTATATATATATATATATATATGGGTATATGTGTATATATATATGTATATATATATATATATATATATATATATGTGGGTGTGTGTATTGGTAATATGGAGATTGTATGCAGATTTTATTTTGCTGTAGTATTTTAATTCTGTACACTCGTGGGGCAGAAAATGCAGAACACCGCTTGAACCCCTGACCTTGGTGAGCAGTCAGCACTTAACTTTCTTAACTATGGGGCACTATATAGGTATAGGTGGATATTGAAATTGAAAATTAAAAAGTTTATTAGCAGGCTGTGTAAACATTAGTGCCCGAAAATCCTCTCTAAAAACGCCCAGGAACCTAAACTTTTCAAAAATTAATTTGGCCATTTCAGGTCTGCCACCATCTAGTGGCATCAATGAGTCAATCAATCAATAGCAGTGATGATGTGTAGCTGCTATTGCGACGGCACATCATCAGCAGAGTAAAACTGTCTCATGACGGTCTTATCCCAGCTCACGTTCCCTACTGGTGGGTGAATAATCCAACAAAACAAAGCCAGGTAACACCCAAAAAGGTACATGATGCAGTAATGATAATAGAAGACAGCACTCTTACTAAAAAGCCATGTTCTGTCAGAAAACGTCTCATATCACATCATCACAAACAAACAGGACAAGACACGTGTCCCCAACCTTTTCAGAATGAGAGCTACTTTAAGGAGACTTAGTATACCAAGCCATCCTTGATGCAGACAATGTAATAATAAATTGTTCTGAGACACATAATAGTACACTTTTACCATCGATATATTACTCATTTTAGTATAACTGCAAGTTAAAACTAAAAAAGATTCAAAGATAAAAGATTCAAAGGTAAAGGTTTCAAAAAAGCACAGTGGCAATACAAGGACATTGGAGATATTTCGCTCTTAATCTTCAAGAAAAATTTACCAACTATGGGAAAAAAAGTTAGTTATGTAGCCCCTATTTCATTTGCTTCACATCAAATTTGATATTTCATTGTAAATTTTCTATCCATTATCACAACTTTGTCATAGAAACACATTGCTGGATTTTATTGACACACGTGTTCTTATATACTTCACCTGGTTGCCTGTACACGTGTGTGCCTGCTCTGTGTTCTCCATTAGGAGTAATGAAATCAATAAGTCATCAATACCCCAGCCCATTGTAATAATGTGGAAATGAGACAGGTGTTCTGTGCTGCTTTATCTTCTGCATCATTAGGTGTTTCCAATCAATGTACACAGCTCATTAGGCTGCACATGGCCTCTGCGCCACAGGGGCGCGAAAAGAAAACATGTTTGTAGTAGAGAACTGAATTAAGTAAGAAAGAAATACTAGGGTTATTAAGACTTTTTCCATTTGTTTTGTCTTACTTTCTTGTATCAGTTCGTGGAGAAATACCCTCCAATCTAAAGCTTTCCTGTTGAGTTGTCCTTGAGGTACTTAAATAAATCATTGGCTAAGGAAGTTGATTATTGCTTATTTAAGTCTTCGAGGAATACAATTTAAGAACCAGAGATAGAACAAAGAACTATTTTAAATTTCAGCTACAGAGACCAGCAACTTACTAGAATAGTAATAGACCATATGCTTAGTTTTAACTAAAAAAATATGTTTTTGCTGAAATAATAATTGTGAAAAACTCTGTAAAGGATGACCATCAGATATAAAATCCCAGGTCTGACCAAGATATTTATCAGCTGTATTAATAACAAATGCATTTTTACTTAAACTTTCTATTTCTTTATTGTGCCAGATCATAACAACTGTTATCTCAAGGCACTTTACAAATTAATCATACATGACAACAAGAATAGGAAACAATATGTAATAATAATCGAAAAAAAATAAATTGGCTGAGGAACGACTCCCAAAAACCCAGTAGCAGGAAAAACACAAGTTCAAGTAAAAGAAAGGGCAGTATAAAGTCAGTTCATAGTCTATTCAAGTCCATTATGCTCCATAAGACAAAGTCCTGGGTCCAGATCACAGGGCTTTGTCTCCTTGGGGAGTTGGGCCAAGATGTGCATTTTAAAGCTGCATAAAAACCACAAGACTTTATACACTATGATTTTATTATGTATTCCCTTTCCAACTATTTGTCTTAGTGCTAGGTGCTGCTGGGGTCTTAGTTTGAGGCAAATAGGTATACACTTAATAAGCTTAGTTTCTTTGTCATAGTGAACTTTTAATGAGGTTCTAGTAAAACTAGACATTCTACCTTTTCTTGGAATTTCTGTTGAGCATCAATTGCAAATTGTGTAGGTCACCCCTGATGCAGAACTGCAAAGATAAGGCTGTGTTAGCTTTAGTTAGTGGAGTTTTTTTTTCTAAGCCCATGTGCTAATAGTTGTACTGCAGGAGTGAGGTACAACATCAGAACTGTGATTAAAATTACATTATGCTATATATTGAAATGTCAATTTGAAGGTAATATAGGATCTTAAGCAAGTAGAGAAATTTTTTTTGATATGAAACCAAATGTAAAAGATGTGTATAAGAGACAGTGCTATATGTACGGCCGTGCGTCTGACCGGGAGCTCAGAAGCGACCGAGCTGCAGCAGACACTTGGACATTACACTGTACACACCACCACGACAAAACGGTGCGCCGTGAACGCAGCACAGCAGCAGGGACCGAATCCACGCAGTTATTTTCCAGCTGAAGCAGAGAGGAGAGTCAAAGTTTGGAGAAAATGCAGCCCGTGTACCAGCACCTCATCACCCTGCTGAATTATTGTTTTCCCCAGAAATGTGTCTTGTGTAAAAAAAAAAAAAAAAAAAAAAAAATATATATATATATATATATATATATATATATATATATATATGATGTTACTGAAATATATTTAAGTACATACACCATAAATAATAATGTTGTCTTTTTTTACAACAAAGGTAATAAAAACTGGATAACAACCAAACAAGAACAGAATTTGGCAACAACATAAAATGAGCTGTGAACCTCTGTTAGTCAAAACATTATCTTTGCTGTTCCAGTTTTATATCTCATCTCCTGTCATCCCACCATAATTTAGTGCATTTCCTGTATTTTTTCAAGTTGTCCATGTCAGCTCCTGTTGATACTAATAGAAATTAATAGAAGTATTTTATGATCCCAGGCTGGGAAATTGCACTGTAGCAGCAGCAGCAGCAATACAATTTTGATAAGCAGTTGCAGGATAAGTGTACAGGCCAACCACGTACTATTGTTTAAGGGAATGGGAAGATTGAGTCAGTTTAAAGATACCTGATGAAAATATAACAATAAAATGTATATACAGGCTATATTAATGTATGGGTAAAAGAAGAATCCTATGATCCTTTATCTTCATCTGGAGACTCAATTTCCCTTTACCCCTGCTGTGTCGTCGGAATCTTGCATGTATTAAATGTCTGCTATGATTTCAGATGTAGTATTTCAAAGTGCACATTCTAGTCTATTGCCATTAGGCCTAATGCATGTGTGGAATGTGTTTTATACTAGACATAGCTGTAGGATAAATGCTGTTTTGCAATATATACATTAAGTTCAGTTACAGTTCTTTTCTGCTTTTGTTGATTTGTTTGTTTTCTTTTATGTAATGTTTTTTTAAAGTTTATATTTCGTTAAAGTTTCTATAGATAAAGTGTTCATTATGTGTTATTTACTAAATTATCAGGATTTTGTTAGATATTGGTCAGTTCAGCCAAAGATAAAAAAAAAATACTATACTGTGTCCTAAACAAAGTCTTAAACTAACCTTTTGTGTAGATTGGTCAAATTTGGTCTAGCCATCCCTTACATCCCTTAGAACACAACAAAGATCGTACAATAGTCGTACAAATAACTTTTGAAATGCATAAAATTGTGTTTCGAATTTGACAATCCCTCAATAGGCCCATTGCCTGTCCATTGTTATTCAATGTTTAATTAATTGACAAAATATTTTTATATTGTGTTTAATTTTCCAGCCTTTGTTTCCTCATTTTAGCTTTTTGGTTTCAACCATTTTGGTACTGATGCATCCTCAAAAGGAATATGAATCACCCTGTGGGTCAAACTCAAGAGTAGTTGTAAAATAGTGGAAGTGCTTAATCAGCAGGCGAGGCCACCATCTTTCTTTTCCATGGCTTCAATCTTTATCGACTTTTCCGTCATTTGAGCTGAAGCTGAGTGTCATGGGAGGATGGATCATGCCTAGCAGAAATCCTCTAGTTCTTTGAAAGTTGAAGGAAGTGAAAATCTTTGCAGTTAGTCCCCTGAAACCTCACCCAGTTTCAGATGTGGAGCTCTGGAGATCTTCTTGGACTTTGAGCATTATATTTCTATTGTTCATGAAACAACTCATGAGCCATTATTAGATAGAAAGTTTGAACCCTCATGCACTAAAGCTAGATGTAGACAACTACTGATGTCCTTTAGGCTTGTAAGTTTAATTAGCTGTGTGGGCTTTGTCCTATTTTTTCCCCCAAAAGTATGGAGCTCTTTCTTTGCTGTATCTGTAAAGCAGATCTGTTTTTAGCAAATCATAGCTGACACATAGAAAGTTTTTTGTCTCTGACTTGGAAGCCTTTCTTGAAACAAGTATCTAAGTTCATTCAAGTTGGTAGACGGTAAAGCCGAAACAAACCCACACAGGATTTCCACATCGAAATTGCTGAACACATAGTCTTCATTACATATATTTCTTTGATATATATCTGTCATTTCTCATTACGCATTCAAGTATATGTATGAAGCATGCTTAGAATCCATTTGTCCAACTTTAGAAGACTTTTGTGTAAAACCCTCTGTATAGCGCAACCGCTTGTTGAACTGTGCTACCCCAACAAAGATTTTAACTACGCCCTCAAGAAACTAGAACTGTGTGAAATGCCTCTGTATAAGATTTTTGTGACAACATTGTTGCTCAAAGCAAATTGTTCTTTTTCATGCATTTTTATATATAATCATTATATCGTTATATATATTATGTTGGTAGTTATTTCACGGGCAACTTCATGCTGAAGCTTGCCAACAGAAAGTTCTGGGTTCAATAACACTTGGTTGCCAAATTGGGAAGAGCTGTTCTAAAAGACAATTCTTCTTCATTGTAACTCATTCTGCTGAAAACATGGAAGTTAATGTAATCTACCCAGCAGCTGTCGATAAAGTCTTACTCAAAGCCACAAATGTCCACACACAGTTGCTCAGCTTCATCGTTTGCCAATAATCATACTCTGCCATGGCTGAAGCAAACAGTAGCAAACTAAGAATAAATAAAAAAAAAAACTGATACCTAGTGAATGAAGTACAGGAGGGTCAGCATACAAACACATAATTGGGCAGCAGCCCAAATAAGACACCACATTATGGAGCCAACTTTACCACAGAGATTAATTTAAAAAGACATTTATTGGGGAGGTATTATAAAAAAGCCAATTATAAAATGTAGTCCCAAGAATAAATGCCACATGTAGTCAATTCATGCAGTAGTAAAGTATTGCAAGTGGTGCAAGTAAATGCACAAACAACTTCAAAACAAATCAGCTTATTGAAATTATTATTTCAGGGTAATTTGTGAGTTTGACAATTATTATGTAGTATGTTAAGACATTGTTTATCAACACAAACAACAGCCATTTGCAAGAATTGAGAAAATACCAAGTAAAAATATTTTCCTATGTGTTCCAAAACAACTGCAGTGAGGGGAAGAAGTGAGAAAGATGAACTGCTGCAGATGTACATAAAATGGTGAAGGTTTGCACAGTCATTTCAAAGAGATGTTTATTAGATAATGTATCGCAGGATTTCATTCGGTGGCTACATTTTTTCTCAAAGTTCAGTGTCAGTTCACCATTGCAAATGGGTATCTTGCAGATTACATAATGAGGTAGCTCATTAAGATGAGGTAAAATAAACTTTTGAGCAACTGGGGGAAGCTTTAAGGAACCGTTGGAACTGTCAAAATCTCTATGAATCAAAACTTAGCTAATAATAATGTCTTAATGCTTAGAGCACGGAGTCCTTTGGGGATGCTTTGATAAGAAGTCATGGTGAAAATGCACAAATCCTACAAATCTAAGTCCATGTATAAGGGTTAAAAACACTGGCAGCAATAACCTCAAAATTCGACCAAGCTTTAATTTAACCATGCAGGTGTGATGCGTAAAAGTAAAACGCATATGTTGAATGCATCCCACTAGAAAACTGACCTTTCACGCTGTAGATGGGAAAGCACAGGGTTCCTAATTACTCCCTCACAACAACAGCCTTCTTGCTGCTGCCTATTAGGATAACAACTGACCTGGACACACTCACCACATGTCCCATGATATTATGATAGACCCAGTATCATATACCACCTGGGAAAGGTCACTAAGTGTTACTGTGTTGACTTGTTTAATTTAAAAACGCGGTTGACCAAACACACAGTAGTGCAAGGACTGTGTGACACAGGATGAGGCAGGTGTAGGACAGTGAACTGTAAACAGTCATCACTCATGTTGACATCAGCTTTGTTTTTTTTTTATACAGAACAGCACAAAACAGACCAACAAACTCTATAAGTCAGACTTTTGAAGTCTAGACTGAAGACGTTTCTTCAATTTATAGACTTTTTTGACATTGCCCATTGATAAATTGAACTAGTTTTTCTACTTGCTGCCCACCTGTCCATCCTGGGTAAGGATCCCTTCCACTGTTGATCATCCTGAGGTGTCTTCCTTTTTTTGCCTGTCTGGGGTTTTTGGGAGTAGTTCCTCAGCCGGTGTGACGGTCTATAAGGGTAGGGGGTATTTTCCTGTTTGTTTACTGCATCTTGCTATTTTACTTAATGTTTGTAAAGTGCCTTGGGATAACAGTTGTTATGATTTAGTACTATGAACAAATTAAGTTGAAGTTTTTAGTGCAAAATAATTAGGTCAAAACAAATCTTATATGATTGATATTGCTTGATAAGCATAACTACAGTTATATAAATGAGAATAACAACACAACTAACCTAACTCAACCTCCTTAAAGAACTCCACAAACACGAGATAAATATATGAAGGCCAAAGCTTATGCTAACACTATCCACTAAATTCAAGGCTGTGCCTAGTGCCAACTCAAATAAAGATTATAGCAACCCTCCATTGGCTAACACAGTGTAATGACAGATGCCAAAGTGTCTTATACAGCCAAAGACGTGTCCAGTACCTGCTGTGAGCTACAAAGACTTCAGAAACATGTTTACAGCATTAGTTAGAAATATGCAATCACATGCCATTACTTCAATACTCTTACCTAACTGCAAAACTTAGAAAGGTATGGTGTCACAGTGCATTTTTGCAAAAGATAAATGTCATATTTATTTTTCACAGGCCTTTTGTTTTGAATGAATGCAATGTTTGATATACTTTTATTTTAAGTTTTATTTTGAACAGAAAGCCTCTTGTAAATACAATATATTATGGTTACAGATAGGCTTACCAAAAATAATAAATTGTTATGATAGGGATAATTGATGATGATGATTTTGATTTTTATGAAAATTAGAGTATCATTGTGGTCATTACTATGTAGCCCTATATATGTCATTTTGCCAATAATGATGAATATGACTATTATTTGATCTGCATTGCAGCCATAGTTTGTAAAGTGTGACAACATTAAAAGTTTATTTATATTGTACTACGGAGTTTACAGAAGTGTGTCTTTGCAAATTGACCGGTGACTGCATTCTCAAACCATATTGTTATAGATGCCAACTTTTTTTTTATGTGGAGTGGTAGCATTTTATAGTGATTCAATACGTCATGTCTCTTTCAGCATTTACTTTGCAGCAAGTAACACATTGACTAAGATGGTGTTCTCACAGTGGTAAGATTTTTAGATCCTAGAGCTATAGTGCCAATTTGACCCTTGACCGCATTTTAGAAAGACATTTTTGTAGCGGTGAACTTGACACTTCATGGCTGTGATTCAAGTAATTAAACAAGTGCTTACATTTGCATTAGGAGGCAAGAATGCTTGAGTCACAAAAATATGGACTTATCAGGTTGCCAACAGTCCCAGTTTAGAGGCTTTTATTGATTCTCATGGTAATACAGGATAAAGTTGGTCTCTTTTAGGGATTCTGCAATAAATAGCGTACAAATAATTGTAGTGATCACAAATTATAAGATATAAGAATTTGTGTAGTGATCACAAATTATAAGATATTCCCTGGAAACACTTACTCTGGGAACCATACAGCTTTGCACAAGCCTACACTACTAGTAAGTCACTGGTTTATTAATATAACACTATTAGGAGACACTTTGAAAATAATCAAGTTTTTGCTATGATTTAGGTTAAAGCCTAAAAAGGTTAAATATTCTCATGTTGGGAAATGCCAAAATTCACGGCATTCAAATCATGTTTTGACTTGAATTAAATTATATATTTGACCTACCAGCCACGATTACCCTTTCTGGTCTTGTTGGTCTCTCAGGCTATCATTCCATCCACTTTTGTCCAGAATTTTTTCCCTTCCTGCAAGGACCCTTGTGTTGCATCAGTAACAATCATGATGTACAGATGGATTCCAGACACGTACAAAGTGTAAGGTGTAAAAGAAAGTCCTGTCCTGGTAAAAGTAAGCCTAGTAAACTAAGTTTCAGGTGTGAATTTAAAAGATAGGATACCAACGACTCTGCTCAGTGATGCTTTGGTGATTTGATCTTTGCTTATAACAAGAATGTCACAAACCACAATAGGATAAAGGGCAAAACACCATTGAACAAAAGATCAAAGAAAAAGAATCCAAGGTCAAACATTCGATTAAAAGTGCAATTATTTATATATATTTTTAACGCGCATTTGCACCGTTGAAGAAAATACAGCATCTGTCATTGCATTTTTCTTCCAAATAGAGTAGTTATAAAATGTTTCTAAGCTGCCTTTAAACTTGACAGCTTTTTATTAGGTTCTCAATTTTGCTAAAGTTTCCAGACATTTAAGACTTATGTGGATTCAGTTGGTGAAAAAAGTAAAAAATGTGGAAAGTTAAAGAAGTTAGTTGTGTTTATGTAATGTGGGGTTAAACACTTGAATATATTTATTGGTTGTTTTCTTAATCTGTGTTGTTTCCCTCAGATGAAGACAGTCAGTGTGGCCCTGGTCCTGTGCCTCAATGTCGGCGTTGACCCTCCTGATGTGGTAAAGACCTCCCCATGTGCCAGACTGGAATGTTGGATAGGTGGGTCAATAATTGAAAGAATGAATTTTTTTTTAGGAGTACTCTTATCTTTTCTTTATTCTCATGATTTAACTAACTGTGTTTTATAAAATTTAAATTTAATAGATAAAATGTATTAATTTTCTCCTTTTATTTAAGGTAGTACATTCTTAAAAATCCAAAATCTCTTTTCTTGTCCTGTCTGATCTTCTTAGTCTTCCAATTGCTCTTTACATCTAAATTCTCTCCTATTTCCGATGACTTTACTCGATCCTTTGGTCATTTTCTCCTTTTTTGTCTTCCTTTACATCCATTCTTTTTTATGTCAAATTTTCATCCCTATTACTTTCTACTATCTTTGTTCTCCTCGATCTGCCTCTTTCTTTGTCTTCACAGATCATACTATTCTACTTACATTATTTTCATGTCACACTCTTCGCCTTCTGTTTCGTCTTTTTTTATTTTAAATATTTTTTGAACCACCTTTTGTTGTCAGCCTTTCTCCCCTGCATCCTTCTATTGAAGTATTCATTGATTTTAACAACTTAGAGATTTTCTCTCACAAGACAGTTTGTAAAACAGATGTTATACTTAAACCTAAAAACAAAGTGCTTGAGTAAATCCAGGAAAAACTCAATCACACAGCAATACATGGGCTTTGCTTAAAATAGCGTATCAGTGTCTCCTACCAACAGACCCTTGTGTAATTCTCTGCCTGCTGAGTGCAATTTGATATGGTCACAATCCATATTCTGCTTTTCTTTGTACTGTATTGACGTTTTCCCATTAATAATTTAAATGCAAAGCCAGCTGTCTTTTTCCCCCCAACTATTGCTTTTGATTTTCATGTGAAATAATTTTGATTGATGTGTGGGAGGATGATCAGGGTGTTTTCAATGGACCTCTCCACAGTACACGTGTCCTATGAATGGTCAGTACATAAAGTACTGCGCATCGCTGAGTTTGTCACTAATATTTGAAGTGAGTTTATTTCATCTGTAAAATAAATATCCTCTGTGTCATAGAAGAAGTGTTTTTTTTACTTTCTGTTTGTGTTTGCTTTTTAGATCCTTTATCGATGAGTCCACAGAAGGCTCTGGAGACCATCGGGGCCAACCTCCAAAAGCAGTATGAAAACTGGCAACCTAGGGTGAGTGGGTTCAATGAACCAGACTTTTTCCTCCCTATGGGCTGAGTTAAACTGGAATTTGTTGACGTGTGACTCCTGCAAGTATGTAAGACCCCCAGGCCTTGAAGGTCGTGATCGTGGTCATGTTCTCAGGGATATCTTTTGTTATTTGGACACAGCCATCCCCCAGTTTCAGATTTTCGTTTGTTGGTTCTGGAAAACATGCCTTGACTACAAAATTTGTGTCAGTGGCAGCTTTGGTTTCTTATGGTACAAAGTGTTCACTTCACAGACAGTTTCTTGGCTCTCAGTTCTACCAAGCGACAAACACTGTTCTGGCTTGGATTAATGTACAACTGACGAATTGCCTTGTTTACTGTGAGAACGTGGGAATGCCACACACTGATATATGTGAGAGTGGAAACCAGTTTGGTGCAGGTGTCACGGTAGATATGATAACCCATAAGTCACTGTGTTTACATACAGTAATCGTCTGAAATTGTAAGAGGATGAATGGGTTCATTTTATACATTTGATGCTCTTCAATGTGCGCCATGCCAACAAACGCCCACCATCTTCACAGTGATTCATTGTTTTTTTTTTTTTCTAAATCACACATACCAATGCCTCTTGCATGATCTGCTATTTCCCAGGTTGACGCATTTGCATTTTTTTGTTAAAAATATCAAAGCCCTTTTGTATTATTGAGAAAAAAAAGCACTTCTGTATCAAAACTTTTTGATAAATCACATTGGTACTTTGCAGAGATTTAGCTCATAATGTGTCATCTGACATGCAATGAATTAGTCTAGTCTTGCCTGGGCTAATCTAGTTCAGTGTAGTCTAGTCTTTTGGAATCTTGTGGATAAGTATTAGCATCAGAACGAATTGTTTTTCTGATACACTGGCACATTATTTTTAAAAGAAAAAAGTAAAGAAATTTACTTTTATTTTTGAACGTGGTCAATAAGTTAAACTTAAGTTTATTCATCAGTGTCCTACAGTACATAGGCCAAGTACTAAATTACCTATAGAATGGCACAAGTCCATGTCTAATACTGTAGTACTGTACTCTAGTCACTACTAGTCCAATCTAGTAGAGTTTAGTTTCGATCAATGTACTCTAGTCCAGTGAACAGTAGTTGAGACAAGTCAATTTGAGTTTGAGTGCTGACCTGTTAGCAAATATTTTGCTCCTTCTTTCTGGTGTCTCCTCCTACTTTCCTTTTTGATTTTCTTTGATTTATATTTACATTCCTCTAGTGAGTGACAGGAAGAGACTTGTATAGCCAACACCAAATTTTCTGAATAGTCTGTATTTCTGTAAATATATATATATATATATATATATATATATATACATACATACATACATACATACATACATACATACATACATACATAACATACATACATAACATACATACCATACATACCATACATACCATACATAACATACATACATACATACATACATACATACCATACATACCATACATAACATACATACATACATACCATACATACCATACATACCATACATACATACCATACATACATACATACTAGTCAGAGGTTACAGTTATGTATATTGAAATCTACATATTTATCTATCTATACATACATGCACATATTCATATATATATTTAAATATGTACATACATACATACATACATACATACATATATATATTCATTCATTCTCATCCGCTTGTCCGGAGCCGGGTCGCGGGGGCAACATTCGGAGGAGGGATGCCCAAACTTCTCTCTCCCTAGACACTTCCTCAAGCTCGTCTGGGGGGATCCCAAGGCGTTCCCAGGCCAGCCAGGCGACATAGTCGCTCCAGCGTGTCCTAGGTCTTCCTCTGGGTCTCCTCCCAGTGGTACATGACCCAAACACCTCCCGTGGGAGGCGTCCAGGGGGCATCCGATGTAGATGCCCAAGCCACCTCAGCTGACTCCTTTCTATGTGGAGAAGCAATGGCTGTACTCTGAGCTCCTCCCGTGTGACAGAGCTCTTCACCTTATCTCTAAGGAGCGCCCTACCACCCTGCGAAGAAAGCTCATTTCCGCCGCTTGTATCCGGGATCGCGTTATATATATAATATATATATTATATTATATACTTTCACACACCGATAAATGACACCTCCATAGGCTGTGTGAATAGCTGTATATGTGTCTATTGGCCCCCCACTGCAGTGGGCGGGGTCTTGGAGCAGGAAACCGATCCATGGACAAAAGGCCGAACCATAGGACCGGTGCACTCAGATTGTGTAGGTCTCAGACAAATAACCAATCCAAAACGATTAATTTGCACTAACCTAATAAAAATACAACTGTATTATGAGTAATAGAAAAATATTGACAGCTCACACAGATGCAACATGGATTGTCATTAAAAAATCAACACGTAAACTTTTGAACTCTGTTATTATATATTGACTTGTGGAACCACACTGTTCAGTCTGTGTCTGAGCACCAGGCTGTGTGACATATGCTGTGTGGCAAGTCCAAAGAAATAAGTTATCACTGGAAATCTGATCATAGTAAAGAAGCAGTGTGGCCTCTGCAGATAGTGCATCTGAACTTAATTTCAAGCCAACTGGAAAATTATGTTTTTGAGGCCTGATTTGATTGCTCTAGCTTTTACTGGAGAGATGTGGAGAGATGTGGAGAAAAAGAAGACGCAGATAATACGAAGAAAACCACAGAAGGAAAAGAAAACAGACTGGTCACACACAGGGTTACTTGAATACAATGTTAACTGTTGTGTTTTAAGAAAATAATTAATGAGCAAGGATTATTGAGTTAATAACACAAGTTAAAATTGGTAAGGTCTAGTACCAAGACCTTGATCCTTAAAACCTGTAACTTGGCTTTGAGGCAAGTATTAAATTTTCAATTTCTTCTACCCTAAATTAAAGTTAAAGTTGAAGTTGATAATGAAAATAAACAAAAATGACTGGTTTAAGAAACAATTAGCAAAAATAAATAAGTGAAATTAAAGTAAAATACTTTAATAGTACCTTATCCTTAATTCTTATTGTCTAAAATATAAACAAAATCAATACAAAACAAGAAAGATTAAAATATAACAATATAGAGATTTATGGAGAGTTTAGACGATATAGAGAATTTAGAGAATAATTTAAATAAATACTAAATATAGTCTATATATATATATATATATATATATATATATATATATATATCCTACATATATATTAATTAAAAAATACTCAAGCCAAACAGAAAAGGTAAATAGTTATCAGGAAGCAGTACAGGGGACGGAAGTTAAGTGGCCCTTTTCCTTGTTTTCTTCTTCACTTCTGTAGAAGAAGTGAAGAAGAAACCTGCAGTGGTGTTCTGTAACACCACTGCAGGATATGGTGGACAAACACTCCTTTCATAGTGTTGACAAATGAGTAAATAACACAACAGCTCTTTACCTGCTTTTTCAAAGGGATGTGCAAGCAGGTAATGTGCTCGTTCTGAAGGTTCTTCTCTTCTTCTCTTCTTCTCTACAAGCTCCATCTAACAGGTCATTCCATGTCCTGTGAGGCTGCTATGAAATCACTGCTCTTTCCCTCTGTTCTTATTAACACCGATGGCCAGTACATAAAGAAAAATAGATAAACACCATCTCTGCTGCTGCACACTTACCTTCTCTGTTAATGCTCTCTTCTCTCGGGGGATCACAATTCTTCTCCATGATGTTCCTACTCACTAAAAAATGTATCAGTTTTTTAACTATTTCCTTCCAGCAGAGAAACTGTAGCGTGACGTACCTTTGCAAAAACCGTCTGATTTTTACTTAACATTAAGATTTTTTTTTGGCCTCTAAACTGATATATTTCCAATTTATGCATCAATGTTTAAAGGATTCTCACTCATCAAAATAAACAATTATTATGTCGTTCGAGACTTTGTACACATTTCCCAATGGCTCGTACAAAACCCACATTTGTTTGGACAAATACTAGTGCTGATATCTCAGCATTTTTCAGTTTATTTTTGGATGGTAACTAAATTCACAAGTTCTTCTTTAAATTAATATGACATTGTCAAAATCAGCGCCTTACGGCCAGGCATCCCCAAACTGTTCCAGTACCAGTGTGGCTGCTGGTTTTTGTTCCAAACCTCCAAGAGCACATAGTTTGACCAGTCAGCTGTCTGATGAGGGAGATCAGTTGGTTAAAACCCGCAACTCAGGTGTGCTACCGCTTGGTTGGAGCACACTTGCAGCCAGAGTAGCCTCAGTACAATGAAGTAGTTATTGCCTGCTTTAGCGTTTTATACTTTTGTGTTCATTGCAGTCTTAAGGTAATATACCTTTGGTAATATACCTTTACCTCTTTTACCAGACATTAAAATGAACAAGAATTGAAGAAAACAAAGATTGTCTAATCATTCTTTGCATGACTGCACAGTCTAGACCGGGTTCTAAAGGGTGTACTTTTATAATTTGATGAAACCATACTTCAGACCTTCAGATCATTGCATTGTTATGAACACCTACAAACTAGAGTGCAGGCATATGTGATCATGATGCAAATATGTCTGTTTAATCAGCAAGCACAATTGTTAACAAAGCCTACAGATGATTCAAGATGATTACAGATGTGCACTACTCTCTCAGGCTTCACTTCCTCATCCTCTGTTTCCTTTCCTCCCACACATTCTAGTCTACGTCACCCACATCATTAGCATGGCCTGCTAGTAGCCAGTCAGTCAATGATAAGGAAAGTGATGTGAAGTGACACCTGACGGCTGTCACTGAGGTGTGGTGCTGTGGTGAGGGCTGTAGACACACATATAGTTAATGCTCTTGTATACACTTCTACGTATTTGTGCTGCAGTCTCAGAACAGCCTAATGTGGCTGACAATTTCTTGATTAATTATTTTAATCAACACATTAAGGAAAACAAAGGAATTAATAACTTTATTTGTCAATTCCTTTCAATTTTCCAATTATTAGCCATAATTGACAGATTATGTAATTTGTGGAAACACTTTTTTCTGATCTGTAATCATTATATTGCACTTTCATTTATTAATGTCTGTCATAATTATATATATGTTCCCCCTTTCACATTGGGAGGAATTCCACCTAAATAACACAGTTCCACCAATTGAAAGACTTCATACAGCAAATCAATATCCAACAAAGGCACATTGTTAGTATCAAGACTGAAAATATTGTAAAATCCAGTTTTTTTTCTCCGTACCCTTTCATGCCTTTATGGTAATTGATTCAGAGAATTAAAACTCTTTTGCCTTAGTCATGGTTCTCTGCTCTTGTTCTTAAATTGGTGTTTTTCTGTCTTTTATTTGAGCACAGATTGTACCAATCTCAGATCAGCTTTTGTTTCATGCAAAGGCATCAAACAGCTCTAAGTTGTTGCAATGCATTACTTTGACTCGTTTCTCTCTGCTTCAGGCTCCTCTACTTCCCTATTCCCTTTCAAGCCACTCCCGTTCTTCCACACTTACTTTATCTGCGTCATAACTCCCCCCAATCTCAGATCACTGTTGCATGTTTTTGCAATTGAGTTTGATATTTACCCCATTTTTTTCTTTCTTGTTGTTTGATAGATAGTTTCTGAGATGAAAAGCAATGCTCTTTTCACTCTCATGTCAAGTGGCAGTTTGAAGACCAGATCAGACTCACTGCAACCTGTTGCAGCTTCCAAGCAAACAGATTTTCTGTGGTCCGTTTCTTTTGTGCTTTCATCTGCTCTGGTCTCACTCTGACTGTGTTCTGTCATCGTTCTGGCTGTGTTTTCTTCTGTGCCTTGATGCCTCGTTGTCCACTCTGCTAACTGTCCCTGCATTATTAAGTAGTTAGCAGGAGTGCTAACAATTTACTCCTAATATGTTTAAAGGGCTTTGCTTTTAATCACCCTCGAAACACAGCAAGAAATTGTTCCGGATGTGAGATGAAGTAATGGGAGCAGAATTGCTCCAATTGTTTTTTAATCTCAATCATGTTTTTTGCAACCCATGAACTTTTTCTTGTTTACTCTCAGTTTCTTTTACTCCTAAGTTTACTCTTAGTATCTGATAGTGTTAGAGACCAAAGTAATAAAGCTGCACAGTAAAGCTTGACAATTTCACCCACATATCACAGCTGATGTAAAACCAGGACCACACAACGGAAAAGCAGTGAGAAATACGGCATGGCTGGGAATCTCCTTAATTATATGGCAATAAAAAGAACCAACCATTAATGCTAAATATGTTTATTGAAACAAATCATTCATGTGCTATTCATTTTCTTGGTCACACTGAAAGAGAGGCAATGGTTGACAAATTACCAATAATGCCAATAAATAATAACTATGAGGAGACTACTCAAGATTATAGACTGGAGTACAGAGCGATGGCAAGTGAGGAGAAAAAGGGAAGTGGCCAGGGCCAAAAATAAGGCATATGAGGATTTGTATGAGAGGTTAGATACAAGGGAAGGGGAAAGTGAGTTATACAGATTGGCAAGGCAGAGAAATCAATCTGGAAAGGATGCGCAGCAGGTGAGGTTGATTAAGGACAAGGATGGAAATGTCATTACCTATGAGTAAGGTGCACTAGGAAGATGGAGGGAGTACTTTGAGGAGTTGTTAAATGAGGAAAATGATAGGGAGCATAGGAATGAGAAGCCAGGTTCTAACAGGGAGAAGGTGAAACAGATTAGAAAAGATGGTTAGAAAAGCCGTGAAGAGGATGAAGAGTGGAAAAGCAGTTGGTCCCGATGACATACCAGTGGTAGCCGTTAAATTTCTGACTCGGTTGTTCAATAGAATTTTAGAGACAGACAAGATGCCCGATGATTGGAGGAAAATTGCTTTTGTGCCAAATTTACAAGAAGGATGATGTGCAGAGTTGTAGCAATTCCAGAGGGACAAAGTTGATGAGCCATACCATCAAGATTTGGGAAAGAGTAGTTCAGGTAAGGTTGAGGAAAGAGGTAGAGATTTGTGTCCAATTTGGTTTTATGCCTAGAAAGTGTACCACAGATGCAATATTTGCCTTGAGGATGTTGATGGAGAAGTACAGAGAGGGTCAGAAGGAGCTGCATTGTGTTTTTGTAGATTTAGAGAAGACCTATGACAGAGTTCCAAGGGAGGAAGTGTGGTTTTGTATGAGGAAGTCAGGAGTGGTAGAGAAGTATGTTAAATTGGTGCAAGGTATCTATGACAACAGTACTACAGTGGTCACTCCTGAGACCCTTTTTTTTGCTTTAGTGATGGAAAGATTGACAGATGAGGTCAGACATGAGTCTCCATGGACAATGATGTTTGCAGATGACATTGTGATCTGCAGTAGGAGAGGCAACAACTAGAAAAGAACAAGAGAGGTGGCGGTTTGCACTGGAGATAGGAGGAATTAAGTCAGTGGTAGCAAGACAGAGTACATATGTGTGAATGAAAGGGAGAACAGTGGAATTGTGAGGTTACAAGGAGCAGAGTTGGCGAGGGTGCAGGAATTTAGATACTTTAGATCAACTGTTCAGAGCAGTGAAGACTGTGAAGGAGAGGAGAAGAATAGAGTACAGGCAGGATGGAACAACTGGAGAAAGGTCTCTGGAGTGATTTGTGATAGAAGAGTGTCAGCTAAAGTGAAGGGAAAGGTTTGAAGGACAGTTGTGAGACCAGCCATGATGGATGGATTAGAGACACTAGGAATAAGTAGAAGACAGGAAGCAGCGGTGGAAGTGGCAGAGTTAAAGATGCTGAGGTTCTCTTTAGGGCTGACTATGATAGACGGGATCAGGAACAAGATAATCAGGGGGACAACACAGACAGGAAAGCTATGTGAAAAAAACTAATGAGGCTACATTAACGTGGTTTGGACATGTTCAGATTAGGGACAGTGATTTTATTGGTAGGGGTATAGGAGGAGAAGATTTATGAATGCAGTGAGGGAGGACATGTAGGTAGTTGGAGTTAGAGTTGAGGATACAGAGCTCGCTGTGGCACTGCTGGGAAAAAAAAGGGACAAGCCAAAATAATAGAAGAAGTTAATAAATCATGTAATTGCTGTTGAGTCTATTTATGTTTTGATTTAAAATCAATTCCTTACATTTTTAGTCCAGAAATATTCATAATTGGTAATATTTATTAAAATAGAAATTGTAATAAAATTTTTTACAAAATAGAATTTTGTAAAAAAAATAATTAGGTTCCCATTTTATTGGGATTAACCTGGATTGAATTGGGTTAAATAGTTGTGATTATAAATAAATAAATAAAACATAAAAAGTGACGTTTTAGGATAATATACAGATCTTGAAATTGATAAAAAAAAAAAAAAAAATCACATTCAATTTCTTTGCAAATTAATGACAGGAAATCTACTCTCTCCTTGCTTTGATTGTTATGATGTGCCAGAGTCTATTTGTACTTCCAACTGCAACCAACTGCCTTCGAGCAGCCCTCACAGCTGCCAATCAGCTGAATGCCATTTGGGATAAATTGAGAAGCAGCTTGTGCCGGAAGCTGCAGAGTGAGTAACGCATGCGGAAACCGTTTATAATGACCTCCCCTTGCCTCTTCATGTGCACCCAGTCCAATAGGAGCCCCAGAGAAAAACCATTAGCCCACTGTAAGCCTTAAAGACATCCGACCAATATGTCTATAAACATGGTGCTTATGAGGAGGGCTAGAGTTCACTGCTGCCATTCTCTCCTGGGAAAGAGGGGGCGAGGCTGCTTATTGATCTGTCCTCTTAGCAATACATATGACCTCATTAAGGTCTCTGCAAATGACAGTCAAGGGACCTGGAATCGACTGGTTATGATGATTAAAAGGAAATTTATGCTTTTGTTAAATTGTGGTTGACTTCTTAAATCTTTTTACGAAGGGGTCTTCACCATAGGCATGCTGCCCGCTTACACTAACACAATGGTGTGTTAGCACAACGTAGTCTTTCAAGTATAGCGTCATGTTATGGTGGTATAAAATAATATTTAACCCCCCCCAAAAATAAAACCCCAAAAAACCCAAAATGGAATTACTTTCTTAATAGGTTTAGGGTACTTATTAACTAGGGTTAGGGTCATCATAAACTTAGGAACCTTAGATAAAATTGGTGTTTTAGACTTTTGTCAAGTAGTTTATCTGCAGAGACACAACAATTTGTCTTCAAATAAACAACAAAAGACAAAAGATCCCTTACTCTTAAGAATTTGTCTAATTATTTGAGCTGTATTTATTATCTAGCTTGATTTTGCTGATTATCATGATATTTAGTGATGGCTTCTGTAAAATTGAGAATAAAAAATTGTAAATAAAATCAAACGAGTCGTCAATAGTGGAGCATTTCCTAGATGAAAATCAGTTCATTTAAAATTAGTGTGAAAAATGACTACGTTTGCAACACGTGTTAATCTAGACCTGGGCAGACTGAGGCCCCGGGGCAGGAGGGCGTGCTTGGCTTTTCAATCCGGCTCATCAAACTTGTCCAAATGATGTTATTATGTTAAATTTAAAGTCTACATGGCCCATATTTCCCCAAAACATGGCATAGAAAAGATTTTGTAGCCTTATGATATTTTAAATGTTTTAGTTACACACAAAGACTTTATCTATTTGCTTCTGACACCTGACAAATTTTAGGGCCCAGGTTTGTCTGTCCTTATTGTTTGCGATTACCCAAAACAAACAAACAAACAAAAAACTATTTGATAAACCCATTTTAATTATGCTGCAGGATTACACAAAACTTTTTTTATGCAATTGTTAAGACCTGCATAAAAAGAGAGGTCTGATTTTTCCTCCTTATGATTGTCAAATCTTTTTTGTCTTAATGGTATAATTTGGAGATTTGTAAATGTTTGTGTGTTTGTATAATATAAATTAGTATTGCCATGATTTCTAACCCTTGCCATGATGACTCACCTATAACTGGAAAGGTTGAGTTGTTCTCAAAGAAATGGCATGCATTTGGCTATTATTACATCCTGTCAGTGTGAGTGTGTTTCTGTGTGCATTTGTTGGCATGTGGCCTCTGTAGAGGATGCTGAGCAGGAGGGAACAGCACGGGAGGCAAGGAAGTGACTCATTGGGCAGAGATTATAGGCACATTGCCTACCATTTATTTAGCCATTTTCAAATCATTGACATGATATGACTCCGTCGTCACCAATTACCAAATGTGGTGGAACCTGCTCCACGCAGGATGTGGGAAATAGTGCGTGTCTGCTTTTGGCTCATATCCAGTCAGAGTTGGTTTTGCTGAAAAATGTACTGTGGGGTAGCAGAGTTGGGACACAACTGTCTATCAATATGGACATATAAGTGTGTCACTTGACACACTTGTATATTTAGTATCAACTGTCCAGAGCAGTGGCTACTGTGGAAGAGAGGTGAAGAATAGAGTACAGTCAGGATGGAACAACTGGAGAAAGGTCTCAGAAGTGATTTGTGATAAAACAGAGTCGGCTAAGGTGAGGGGATGGGTTTACAGGACAGTTGTGAGACCAGCCATGATGCATGGAATAGAGACATTAAGAATAGGCAGGGGACAGGAGGCAGAGCTGGAGGTGGTGGCTTAAAGATGGTGAGGTTCTCTTTAGGGGTGACTAGGATGGACAGGATCAGGAATGAGGTGATCAGAGGGACAACACTGACAGAAAGGTTTGGAGAAAAGCTTGATTAAAATGGTTTGGACATTTTCAGAGGAGGGGCAGTGATTATATGGGTAGAAGAATGATCCTAGAGATGGAGCTACCAGGTAAGAGATAAAGAGAAAGGCCAAAAAGGATATTTATGGATGCAGTGAGGGAGGACATATAGGTAGTTGGAGTTAAAGTTGAGGATACAGAGGACAATGTGAGATGGAAATTGTTGACTCGCTGTGGCAACCCCTGAAAAAAAAAGGACAAGCCGAAAGGAAAAGAAGAAAAAGAAGACTTGACACACTTATATAGATATATTATTAATTGGCATCAATAGTAACAAATAATATTTTAGATAAAATCTCCAACATTTTTGCAACAAAAAAGTCATAAAAGTAAATACATTTAGATTCAAAGTTTTAATTTTTAAATTGCTGTTGCCTATTCTACTGTTCCAATTTCCTTAATCAACCAGCAGGAAATGACTGACTGTAATCTCACTTACACCCAATAACGCTTTTAGGCAGTGCCTGATAAATAATGAGTGCTGTGGTTAGGGAGTAAATACATTTAAATGTGTTTCTTGCAAACAATTTCAATCAAAACATTAATATTCCACAGACTTCCTTGTTGTGGCATCAGAGACTGCATGGTCTCATCATTTTTAATGTCGCTTTACTAACTTAAGGGGACTCAATTAAATAGTGAGTTTTTCCAATTATGCCCTCAACAGATTGTGATATCAGTCGTGATGTCTCCTCTGTCATTAGTAGCGAATAGAACGTCTTAGTGTCACTGCGCAGAGATTTAGCTCCTCCGTCAGCTGCAAGGCTGCATCCTACACTCCTAATCTGTCTCCTCCACCGTCAGTCACGTCCACTGCCCTACTTTGTGGCCTTGATTGCTTCTGAAAGCAAGAACGTACTACTCTCAATCTGCACTAATTACTTGGATGGTTCTCTTTGCGGACTGTTAATGTGCTTCTTCTCCTACTTCAGGCTTCAGCTAATGGCTGCCCTGAGCCCTCCTCCTCCTCATTCGCCTTTTCCTTTTCCGTGTCCTCCTCCTCCATCTCCTGCTCGACTGCTCTTAATGACCAGAACTTCTCACACTGACGGTGTGTGTCGTAGGGCAGTGTGGGATAACTGTAACTACAACCTGACAAGTGGTGGCCTCATAATCGGCTCATTTCACAACATGATTCTCTCCCCATGTTTAAATGTAATCACATTCAACCCTGAAATTGAGGAAGTAATTTTCAATGGCAGATGGCCACAGCTTGTTAGGAGGATCTAGAGATGATACGCGTCAGACTTCATTGCTTTTACAGCGAGGCTAATCAAATGTCCATCTGGGAAATGACAAACTCTGAGCATCTACACTTGGCCTTTCTGTCCATATATGTGTGGACGCTATCAATTTCGTTTCAACAGCACCACTCCTACATATATAAATGCATCAAGTTTTTATATGTGTTGTTTTTAAAAGAGAATCTGCCAGCTTTATTGAAGATTTTCTTTTTTGAAGCCTCAAAATCAAACCTTCTAATAACTTCAAGGCCCATGTTTATGTTGTGTATTCTTCATTATTACAAACCTTTTCTCCAAGTTAAAAAATAATGGACATGGACCATGTGTTTGCTAGGGGCAGTTGGTAGCCTAGTGGTTAAGGAAGCGGACTTGGGTCTGCAAGATCCCCGGTTGGAATCACTCTATTGCCAAGATACCACTGAGGTGCACTGAGCATGGCACCGTCCCTCGGGTGCTCAAAGCTGCCCACTGTTCACTTTAGTTATGGGTTTAATACAGAGGTCAAATTTCGTTATGTGCAGCAATTTTTTATATCGGAACATATCGGTTTTTCTACCGATATTTAAAATCCGATACTACAAAGAGGCGGTCTCAGCAAATATGCTGGACTTCCTCATGGGGTACTGAGTCAGTACCACTGACACATTGATCGGCACGTGGTTAATAATTTCATAATCTAAAAGGGACAACAACAATGATCAATGCTACAGTCAGTGTCCGTGGTCTGGAGTTTTTTGTGGATAGAAAACTGTAATTCTTAATGACTGCAAGGAGCTGGTCATATAAGGGTGGGGGTAAGATTTTAACACTTTATCACAAGGTGTTTTTTGCAGCAAAGTAAAGAAAAACAACAGTGGATTCAGTGAAATTCAGTGAACAACACAGCAGCTGCCGTCTCTCTCAAAGACTGAGAGTTAAATACGGTTAAGAACAGACAAGAGAGTAAAGGAGTCAAATACGGGAAAGAATAGGCAAAAGCAAAAGAGTTATATACAATAAGGTCTGTGCCCATTTATATTGCCTATTGTTGTGAGGGATGAATGAGCCCGGTATATAATGTTAATCAATCTTTCTGGAAAGTTATTCTGTCCAACACCAGACATTTCTTGTTTACATCAAATGTTGCACAAAGAATCATAGGACTGTTTGAGACAAAATGGCAAAAAATAAATGTCATTTTTCCATAACTTGTATTGAAGTAGTGTGTTTATAATGTACACAGTTATTTATAGAATGCCTTTAGTCTGGTATCACACTAATTCAGGGGGGGATTACCTGCATATTTTGGTTTCGGCTCATATCGGTTATTTACTCTTATACTGAGGCTGTTTCTCTCTGTGCCCATTTATATTGCCTATTGTTGTGAAGGCTGAATGATATATGTTGTAATGTTAACAATAATAGTAATGATGATAATAATAATAATAATAATAATAATAGATTTTGGTATGGTAAATGTATCGAACATCCTTAGTTTTAAGCCCTAAAAAACCCTAAGCGCAACTGTGCGCTGTTGGCTAGAGTTCCTTCTATGGCATCATTAAAATACAGGAAGAGTTAAAAGATTAAAAGTGTTTGTAAATCGCCATAGGCTCTGTACAATTTAAAAATGGATCGTTTAAAAATCTTAGCACTGCCGTTAACCATCATTCACTCCTCTTCTTGCTCTCCTTTCTACCTTCACTTTTCACCTGTTGAGTTATCATACTTCAACCAAATTAATTCAATTAAAACAAGTCATAAATTAGCACAGATTTTGCACTACAGTGATTATTTCATTTTCGAGCATGACAGGAGTGTAAAAGTATAGCAGTGGGATGCTGTGGTAAGACATTTTGCTTCTGTAGCACTCAATCACAGATCATCATTCTAATCTGTTTCTTATCTGATGCTGAAATGTCAAATATAACTATTAAGAATGATTGTTGAGTCTCACAGGAGAACAATTTCATGTCACTGTCTTTGCTGATATGTTCAAAATAATGTCTTGTCTACTGCTATATTTTGTCAGTCCAAAGGGATTTCTTTAAATTATATTATAAAAAGAAAAATACAATTCAAAAATACCAGGATGATTCATTTACTTACTGTCTATTGAAATGGAGCTTGTTGAGACGCAGTAACTGCCATTGATCTGTAGTATTGAGTATGGGACTGTCAAGATGACATTTGAGCCATACTGGTCTCACTGTCCTCTTGTTCTTATTGCCTACATTTTTCTCATCAATTGTCAATAGGGTCTTTAAACTTCTGTTTTTTAAGTCATGTACAGAGGATTTATGTCCCTTTGCAAAAAAAAGGTCACTTTATTGGATTGTAAGGCTAAGTGATGTACCTTCCTTACTTTTCTGTTATTCAATCTTTAGTTTTTTTCTTGACATTTTTATCATCAATTGTGATTCAAAAAATCACTGAGCAACCAGATGTTAACACTAAGCTTCCCAAGCTCTGATTCTGAATCTGTCAGTTCTTTAACCTAACAAAAGAGATGACTTAACCCTGGTTGTCCTTGGTATAAAATAACACCATATTGATCAAGGGAAGAAATTACATTTTGGATTTAACCCTATCCTCCTAGCAGGTCAAAGTCGTAAGATCTATTGAGTCTGGAGCAAACACACATCTTGGCCTTACATCTTATTTCTCATCAGTACCTTCTCTTCAAACTTTGATGCCAGTGCATCAACTGAAATACATACTTTTTGCAGCTAGATAGAAAAACATTTTCAAAAGTGAATTTAATTTTCTGCGCCGCATGATTTCTACTTGCCTAATAACATTACACTTACTTCCATTTATTCATTCATTAATCTTCATCAGCCCATCTACCGCTGGGCCGCAGGGGCGGCAGTCTCCTCACTGATCTGTACTGTGAGCCTGCCTGTGGGTGGTTAGCCCAACGGAAGTTATGTGGGTTGGGACGGTGCTCTACTCAGAGCACCTCAGGCAACCTGGCAACTGGTGGATTGGAAACGACCCTGGAGACCCAAGTTGGTCCTTCTAACTGCAAGGCCACCACTGCTACCAATATTTACCAAATAGTACTACCAAACTTCTGCCAAACTTTACCAAATAGCACTACCAAACTTGATGCCATCAAGGATATGACTTTTTTACACCCCAAAATTAGTTACCTCAAGGACAACTTGACATAGTAAGCTTTTTGAAGATGTTTCTCTCATCCAAATGGCTTCTGGTATTTAACCTCAAAGAGGCTGCATACCTGTGGATGTGGAGTTGTTGTAGAAAACAAAAGGCTAAAATGGGCATTGGGTAAAAGAGTGATGTATCACACAATGTTTTAGGTGGACTGTATATTCAGTTAGAGGTGTGAATGCAAGGTGTGATCTGTCTTCTCTGGCCAGAATGTGGACACCCTCATCCACTAAACTGTGTCCCTTTCGCTTCCAGGTGTAAATAAACAGCAGAGTCCTGTCCTGATGAGTTTGGGGTTCCTCGTTGTTGCATACGTTTGTACAGTGGTTGTTTGGTTCCACCAACGTAGAGGTCCAACGTATGTCCAGTTGCCTTTGAAGTAAATAATTTTGGATTGAATGACTGAGAATCTACACTGACAAGATTTTTTTTTTTTTTACTTCTCATGGTTTTGTTACTTCTGGGGTCAATAAGTCACAACAGTATCTGGCTCCTCTTATTTGGTTGGTTTTAAATTGTGGTTCGACTGTTAGTATAATAGAAAACTCCTTTAGGTGTTATTATGTGGTTCAGGACAATGTGATACAAGTCAATGTGATTAGGTCAGCTATTTGCACATCCTAAATACACAGTTCTGCCTGAATTGACTTTACATCAAAATACTTTATTCAACACTAGACAGCTGCATAATTTCTGAAAGATAATATTTTCTCTCAACATATTTTATAATATACTGTAATAAGTTAGATTTAAGGTTAATCTACACTTCCAATATTTGTTTTTATTTTATTTTTCTGTGAAGTTGCAGAAGGATTTGAGTTTCCCGTGAATGCTTTTAAGCTCCGTCCTTCCACGCTCTTTTTTTTCCCCCCTGACATAACCTGATGCCAATCTAATAAAGCCATCTTGAGCTCACTGCTCAATGGCATTAGGTGTAATGTGATGTAATGTGATGTGAATAGAGCCTCTTGTGCAACTGTTATTTCAAGCGAGAGAGAGAAAGATAGAAGGGGGAGGAGGGAAGGGGGTTAGAGACAGAGACAGAGAGTGCTTGCTCTCATTCTGTTAAAAATTAGAATGGCTACCATAGCTATCAGAGGGACTAATGTAGAGAGAGTTATTTTTAGAGTCCAGTGTCTTCCTTAGATTTCCAGGAATGAGGAGAGGAGTGCAGAAAAACGCTCTCGAATGTCTGGTCCTGATGTCCTTTTGGAATTAGCAGGTGGAGTTTGACTGGTTGAGGTATTGAGCCCTGTTTTGCAGTTCACACACAGTCATGGCCATTGCCATGTTTGCTGCACAGTGTGTTTATTTGCTAGAGTCCTGAAATCACAGGATGCACTCACTCACACTCATACACACACGTGCACACACACGTGCAAACACACGCCCCACAAACAAGCACTGTAATCAACCATCTTGACTGAAGCTGTGAAATTTCAACTGAAAGTTAAAGATCCTTTTCTGCTTCTATAGGAAATAAATCTTAAAGGTCTTGTATTTTAGTGTCTTCATATTGAATCGTTTTTCCTAATTATTTTTTGCAACAGACAACCATGCAATACAAAACTTAATTAATTGACTGACATCATCCTTTTGATTCAACAACTTAACAAGCAAACCTGATCAACACTAGAAATATACTTGAAAATATAAAGCATTTAGATAAAGAAAGATTTGCTACAAAGACTTCATGTCAAGTTGCCTTACCAAACTCTTTTCCCATAATGAAGGAGGTTTAACACTAGGTGTGGGTTGGGTGTATCTGGGTAATTATTCAAAAAGGGGTTAAGTTGTGAGCAACTGGACATCTTCTTGGAGTCAGTTGAGGAATGAAACTCGAGAATTTTCATTCATCAACTGAGGACCTTCATCAATTTCTGGTTGATGTAAGAAGGAACTCTTGTAGTTGTACTCCTCCAGATCACTCCCTTCGCCCCCTTATAATTCCTAACTACTTGAGTTTCCTCTTTTTTGGGGGGAATTAGGTTTGACTAAAACATTGAAATATATGTCGATGCAGGTTCTCAGTCATCCAGGTCATGGCCAAGGTTAACATGGACATTCAGTTTTTTGGAAAACGTTTCACCCCTCATCCAAGAGGCTTCTTCAGTTCTAAGTGTTAGTGTTAGTGGGGAGTAACAGAAGTTATATCCTGTGAGTGAGGAGGAAGGGGTGTTTCAAGTCCCTCCTGTTGGGTGGACCTGGGGATACCTGTGAAGTGTGGTACCAGTCGTTGGGTGGGTATTGATGGGTCGTTACCGTCATTGTTGTGGGGGTTTGGTCACATGGCTTGTTAATTGAAATATACCAATTCTGATATCATCGTATAAATGAAAATGATAGGAAAAGTTTGCAAACATTCTTTTCCACTGTACTGACATGCTGTGGATGTCTTTGAGAGGGTAGAGATGATGGATTTAAATGGAATGCTTAAAATTAAAATAATATTGGGCAAACCATCAACCAGTTGATTGACCCAGTCGACCTGCAGCTTAAAGCCAAAACAAAAACAGGGTTTCTCCCTATGATCACATGCTTGTTTTACACCTACTCACATACTGCCTAAGGGCACTACAATTAATGGACTTATTGTAACCCCACAGCTACAGAATAAGTAGATGCTGTGGCATTGCTGTGATCTTCACCACACATGCATAACAATAATCCAGCACGCACAACTGTGTGTTGTCTAATGTTTGACCCCGGGATCAATTGTTGTATTATATTAAGTTAGGTTTGACCAATGGAATCATTTCTCTGCTGCAGTGAAATGGATAGTTAAGGAGCATTCTGAAGGGTCAAGTTTTATTGTAACAGGATTATTTTAATATTAATGTTAAAAAGAATGTTGAAATTTTAAAAGCCTTGTTTAAAGAACCATGGGAAACATTGCATTTTTGTTATCGTCACTGAGTTTTTTTTCATTAATAAATGTTTATACTTCTTCATTTAGTTGATAGACAACATACAGTAATGTGCAAATGCCAATTGGGTTTACATATCCATTATATACAATTCTTCAAACAGATGTAGACCTTAAAGAGCTGATTTGATTAAACCACAGAATGTACAGCCTTTTTTAAACATACAAATTCCTCTATGTCATTTGTTAATGCTTTGTTCTTTGGGGGCTATTATAGGCAGTTTTCAACCATTTTTTTATGGCCATGACCAATGTATAACAGATTTTGCAACTTCAGGAATTCTGTTTGATTTTGTTCCCACATTTAAAATGTACCATTTACTGCAACTTGCTAGTGTGTTTATTTTACCCACTTTACTGCGAAAAAACAAAACAAAACACATGATCATATGACATTGAGATTAACTGCAACACATGCAACACATGTCATACTTTATCTAAAGCCCAAATCAACCAGAATTGAATAGTTGCAGGTGGATATTTTAATCACACCCAATAATATGGCATTTTTTGCACTGCATTCGCCGCAAATCAATATAAACACGAATGCAGTATTTTAGCATGTTTGCCATATCAGAATTATTGATTTATTACATCATTAAAAATCATGTGAATGCCAGGAACATAATGAAGAGAAACCAGCACAACAGAAAATGAGGCCATCAGTTTATGTCTTCACACACAGAGTCGCTGCTCTTCCTCAGGTCAAGGCACTCATGAGCTCTGTGTCCTGAAAAGGAGCTTCGTGATTTCAGTTAAACAGACCACACTACAAACACATACTTGGGCAATAATATTATGTTAGATTACACCTAGGTTTGCTGTACTGTATATACAGAATCATTGATCCAGTAATACATATGTTTGAGAAACCACTAAGCTCTGCTAGTGAGTTATTATAAGAAAGTGATGCAATCGATATAGACTTGGAAATAAGAGCGTAGGAGAGCAAAGAAGAGAGCAAGAGAGGTATAGGAGGTGAGAGATGGTAGAGGAGGTGTCCGAGATGTGATAGATATTTTGGATACTTTCTCATATTGAAAATGAATGAAGTTCACTATATAGTATCTTCTCAATCAACTGTTTTGTGGTGGAGTCCTTGGTGTTCCACTTAAGTCTAGTTCAGTCTAGGTCATATTCACAAACATTAGCAGACCCATACATCTGCCCACAGGTTTTTCTCTGGTGGCTCCCAGTAATGATAATGTGAAGTTGATTAAGTGTCATCTTAAAGATAAAAACAATAATAATTATTATTTATGTGTCTGTGTTTATGTGTTTTATAATAAGGTCTTAGCTTTTATTTTTGGGATGATCAAGTGGAATACTGCCACTGCCATAGGGGTCTGTTTTTCTCTTTAAAAATCTTTTGTAGGCCCCGACTGACTGAGAACATAATTTTAGGTTCAACTATCAGTTTGTTCTAGAAAAAGGGCTCCTTGCATCGTCTCACTGCGCGACCGTATGTCAGAGGACATTTTAACTCGGCCCTGATAGCCTTATTAAAAACAACATCAATGGCTTTTGTACCAAATCAATCAGTTTCATTAGAAACTAAAACAAACCAATATGCTGTCAATTTTTACAAAAGATACACTTAAACCAATGCACAGCAATCTTTTTTTTACCTGCGTCCTAACTGCCGAACCATGTCCTGGCACCTCTTTATTTGAAGATCTTGTCCCAGGAGGTGATCATACATCATACATAAATTTGAAATTTACAAAATTCTCAGGAATCAATCGATCATTTTTCTTTCCTTTGTTTTGATATATGCATTTTTTGGTATTTCTGCAATTTCAGTTTGAAAAGACACACGAGAAACATGTCAACACTATTGTCAGCATTCAAATAGTTAATGTGTGTTTTGTGGCTCTTGGTGAATTAAATTTGGTGGTTAAAAGATAAAAATAGCTTTTAGTGTCTATGGTTTTAGACCTCTGGCCTAGTGAATTTATAATGTCTCAATGGAGTCTCTTAAGACTCAAAACCTGTGTGTGTGTCTGTGTGTGTGTCTGTGTGTGTGTCTGTGTGTGTCTGTGTTGATTCATTCATGAATCCCAATGGGATTTGAAAGAATCTCTCTGAGATAGTGTATACACCAAGTAACGACATCCTGTTCAATGCTCAAGTAACAAGCACATGTTTGCGGTCATCACTCACTGTTGTGTACTGGATTTCCAGCTATTTTTGTATTTCAGTGATTGATCTCATCTCCTCCAAACAGGAATCTCTTCCTGTTTTTCTCCTACTCCACTGGTCCACATTCTAAATTTAACTCCCTACTTTCATCCTCTGCTTATTTTTATCACAAGGCTTGAAAAAAACCTGGCATCTTGTGTAAAGCACACTAAAAGTATTTTATTCTAAATTCAATCACAAACCAGAGTTTGTGACCAGAGTTATTGGCACTGTTTATCTGCTTTTAAAGCAAATATCGTAGTGCATTTATGAGAGCCAAAACAAATATGGCACTAAATAAATAAGCCCAGATTATTGTTGTTGCTATTATTCATTATAGTATATTTTTACCTCAATTTAATATGAAATCTAATAATAAAACAAAGTTTCAAACCGCTCATATTTATTTGGAAACAGAAAATGATTCTGTATTTGTTCCATGAGAAAGTTTTAATTAAATAGTAGCAGCATGCACACTGGAGAGAAGTCTTTAAAGTTCATTTTAGAATAGAGAAAACACAAATCAATAACACAAACAAATTCCCAAATACACTCAGAGCTTCATCCAAATTATCATAACGTCATTATTTTCCTCTTGATCTCAAAAGACTATGAAGTTTTTTGTTTTGTTGCTGTTGTTGCTTGGTAAACTGCTTAGTTTATTTTTTTGAATTAAATGGCAATCCATGGCACAAACACATAATCTGTTCAGCATTGCAGTGTTTTAGGTTTTTCAGATTTGTGTTGTTTTTTTTTCTTGAGCCCATGATAACAACCCCGTTGTATATCTTCACTGTATTTGTAGTAATAATACCTCTTATTTGTGTTACAGCAATGGAAATTCAGTTATTGAGTTTGCATTAGACACATTAAAAAAGACTGTACAATTGGGACATTACTGGGACAAACAAGTATTAACTTAAATTTGGCATGTCAATCTAACAACAAAACTCAAGTCTACACGCAACATTCAGTCTTTAAAATTATTCTTCTCATTATTTCAATAACCCACCTCCTCAATTGTTTTCACAATCAATGCACTAGAAACCACCTTCTTTGCTCTAAATCTGTCACTTTATGACTTTCTTGTCACTTTTTAAATACTTTTTTGTGGTGCCACAGTCTATTAAAGTTAATAGATGGGTTGATAAATGTTTGTTGTAGGATGGTGGCATCACAACTCCTGTGTCAACATATCTATCAGCAAGGTTCTCACATACAATTTTCTAGTCTCTGGTGGTGGCTGAATACCACGGGTGGTCACCAGTTGCCTATTTTGATTTGTTCACTGTTTGGAAGTCAAATAAAAATAGCAAAATTAAACTGATAATCAGAGAGATATACTTCACCACACTATCTCTCAAGTACAGACAATTTTCGGGAAAATGAAAAAAGGTTATTTTTTTTTTTAATTTGAAGTAGATTCTTCTGAGATGAAAGTCTTTCATGAAAAGGCTTTATGTTTGTGTGAGTTGTTTGTATCATTAGTATCATTTGAAAGCTCAAGGTGGTGGGCTTTCAAATGGTACTGGGTGTCTAATATTCAATGGATAATTCACTCTTTGAATTATTAGATTCAATTTCTTGTTCTCTGTTGAGTCCCAGTAATGAAGCATAGTGTCAACCAATTATGACTAGAGCCTGCTACAGCAGCAGCGTGACTGATTACCAGTGCACTAGACCTTTTAATAACTCACTATTCTCTTTTTAATCAGCTCTCCAGGTGGTGATGAAACTGTGTTTATAGAATTGAGATTGACTCTAAGTCCACACATCAAAACACAAAATGCAATATACCATCATGGCACACAGTCAGGCAACAGCAGGACTCTTCAAACACCTTCTACGGGCTAATGGTTTGTGGCAGTCCTGCTAGTCGGATCTGTTCTCAATCACCCACTTGAGCACATCTCCCTGTAGGTGGCTTGAAATGAGGCTGGTAGTTGATTAGAGCGATGCTGTGTGCTGTAATAGGCCGCTGGCTGCTCCGGATATGAATAGCTGCTGGAAAGCATTTGACAGACCACAGGTCACTCTGATTTAATGTTGCTTTCACTTGCTCCACAATGCACTTTAGGTCATGTTAAAACATTTAATGCTTAGCTTTGTTTATACAGCCACACCATTATACTAGGGACTTAGGGTAGAGCCGTGATGTTTAGGGTTTAGATTAAAGAGATGTGAACTATGATATTGTATTTGGAAATTAGAACTTAGAATCTGAATTTGGAAATTATTGTTTTGGATGATAAAAAATAACAAATCCAAAATATGAATAACACATTTGAGATTTTTTTTTTTTGCAGCACAATTTTTGCAAAAAGTGGCATGGTTAAACATATGATTGTCCTAGATTAATCGAGTAAGTGATCATTGATAACAGTCCAGCAGCATGGCTGCCTGCCTAATTTTACTTCATGTTCCTGATGCACAAGAATTTTCCAGGTGGATTCCAAACAGTGCTTTATTCATATTCTTCAATCCATTGGAACAAATAATTACGTCAAACTTACGCGATTTACACTACAATATAAAGGGACATTTGTGATAAAAAAATGTTAGGTTTGGCAATGTTGATGCAGATATTCTTGGTTGGTCCAACTACCAGAAACAATACTTCTCAAAAACCTGGCGTAAGCATATACGGTAGGCCAAACAGTGAAAGATATGTTTGTAAAGATCAAAAGCTATGTTTTGATGAACTTCAAACTTGTACAGATTGATCTAGCGTTCATCTGATGAAGGATTGACTCCCCTTGAGACTCCGAAAATAAACTGATATAAAGATAAATTAACTAGTAAATGTATTCTCAGGTCTTTGCTTTCCGCCTGACTGCAATTCACAGTTCACGGTTTCTGAAAATGTGCTTGATAAACTAAAAACAGAAGGACAGTTATCTGGGGGAATAAGGTTAACAAAATAAAATACCATAGCAATGGTTTAGTCAAGTTCTATGGCTACTTTAAAAGTGTTTATACACTGACTACACTTAAATACCGTACTTGGGACGCTCTCATCACATTTTTCTTCTTAGTAGTTTCCAGACACTCACGTACACACACCCGTCTGAGAGCCGTCCAAGTGTTTTAATTGGATGGGTGCTTCAGAGGTCTCGTTGGCCCTTCCCTGCTCAGACAGATATTACACTTCATCTGCACAGACAAATATCACTGACATATTTCATCCTAATGACACATTTAAGAGAAACTAAATAAGATGTAATTTTATTTTTTCATGGTAAAATGTTAGTTGAGAAATAAAAACCACTGCAAATAGCACAAAGTAAAGAATTTGAGCAAATATTGTAATTCTTTAGGTGAACTTTTTTTTTTTTTTTTTTAATTGTGACAAAGTTTGAATGAATTTCATTTGAAGATTAATCCTTCCCTTGCACTTGGAATCCTAGCAACATTAGGTGTCCTGCCAGAAACACAAGGTCAACATGGTGGTTGAATTTCATTATTTTGTTGACTCGTTTTGCTGTACATCTGCTGAGGTTTCAGGGATGGAATATGCAAAATGTGCAGACACAGATCCCATTCGAACCACCTGTAAGGATTTGCTAGAGAACAACAAAACAACTAAAACAACAGTATTGCAAGTCCCGTAGATCTTATGGTCACACAGAACATGGAACACATTTTTAGACACTTTGTTTATTGTTTAAAAACATAAAAAAGTATTTTGGTTTTCATCAAAGTAGGCATTCTCTGTCTGATTGAGGGTGTCCACACTATAGCAGGGGCAGTTGATGGCCCAATGGTTAAGGGAGCGGACCTGGGTCCGCAGGGCCCCCGGTTCGAATCCCCCAATCGCCTAGTTACCACTGAGGTCCTCTGAGCATGGCACCGTCCCCACTGCCCAGTGTTCTCTTTGGTGATGGGTTAAATACAGAGGTTGCATTTTGTTGTGTACAGTGGTGTGAATCACAAAGTCATAATGACAAGGAGTTTGCTTTCCTTTCCTTAGTGGCTCTAAAGAGGCAATGACACTACTTGGAGGTAAAGAGTTCTGCATTAAAAAACAAAAAAATTTTGCATACATAGTTGTTAAATGTTGACTATCCTATTTATGAAATGACAGTTTTATTGATGAGTGTCAGCTAAGACGAAGGGAAAGGTTTACAGGACATTTGTGAGACCAGCCATGATGAATGGATTACAGACTCTAGCAAAGGCTGAAGACAGAAGAGAGCTGGAGGTGGAGGAGTTAAAAATGCTTGAAAGATTCTCTTTAGGAGAGACAAGGATGGACAGGATCAGAAATGAAGTGATTGGAAGGACAACACAGACAGGAAGTTTTGGATATGTTCAGAGAAGGGACACTGGTTACATTGGTAGACAAATACTAGAGATGGAGCTACCAGGTAGGATACAATGAGGTAGGCCAAAGAAAAATTTTTGGATGTAGTGAAGGAGGACATGGAGGTAGTTGGAGGACAGGGTGAGATAGAAAATGTTGACTCGCTGTGGCAACCCCTGAAAAAGGGACAAGACGAAAGGAGAAAAAGATGAAATAACAGTTTTATGGTGGACATTTGATTTAAATTAGGCATATTTATCCGCAGCACCTTAAAGATCGGTCCATGAGAATATTGCCAGACATTTATCGGTCTGTGGAGCAACACTCATTTAGGAACACTGAATTAGAGGACACATTTCAGAACAGTCACACTAATTCCTGCTGATTTTTCTTTTAAGTGTAATTTTTCTTCGCCTTTAAACTTCGTATTTTAACGTGTACCACCCTGTGAGTCTTGAAAATACTCTTGCTAAGACTTAACGGCCTGGACATTAAAAATAGTGGTATATAAAGGATGGGTGTGACTGATAATTTTTGAAAGGTCAAAATAAACCAATAGCTCAGGTGAGTTAGGAAAGGTTTTGTTTGTAAAACTTGTTACTAGTGTAGCACAATGTTTGACGAACACCCAGTGCATTTGTTACATACTGTAACTCATGTCACTTAGTCAGGCGCAGCAGCAGTGATCTGACTCCTGCTGCCTGTTTTCAGTTTTAGAATCACACTGAACAGCAGAACAGGCAATATGACAGCCTTGCTTCTGTACCATGACCATGTTTGTCAGAATACAACCTTCTGTCTACTGTCATCAACAATAAATTTGTATGATGCTGTTTAATTACTTACCCAAAATCATTCTGCCAGTCTATTAGGTAAATTAGGAAAATTCTTAGATTCTGACTCGCTTGGCATATTTGTAGTACTTTGTCCTTTTCTGGTTAACTGAACCTATTGTAGAAAAACATTGTCTACAAATAAGCAGACAAGGACGCAGTTATACGTCTCGGGAGATTAATTGTGTCAAAAGGTTTCTGACCATGTCAGGTCCAACGTTGATCTCATCTGCAGTCTCACCAACAAATCCCAAAAACTGATATAGGCATTATTCTTATACAGTCACATCACAAGACATTTTTCGTTGGATCTCTGAATGTGGAATGTTGACCCTGACATTGATGGGTACATCTTGTGTCTGTTATCTAGGCACCAGTTTCTGCTAGGCACCAGTTCATGTATCTTACATGCTGTGGTTGCTAATCTTTCCGTAATTCTACAATGACACTGCACATTATTATTGTTCAACACTTTGTCTGTCTATAATACCCAATTCTCCACCACAAACCTTCAACCATACTGGAATCAGTAAATGTTCACTCTGTGCTTGTGTCTGATAAATGATAAACCAGATAAAGTTACTTTTCAAAGCTTGGATATGTATTATTTTACTGTATTCTTTACTGTTGTGGCTGCAATGTTTCAAATGAACATCTTCCTCACTTCTAAAGCTGCAGCATTTAGAACAACTTGGTTGCATACATGGGTGACAGCCCTGACGGGAGGCTGTTTGCTGGCAGCATGTGAAGGTGACATGTCATCTCTCCCTCTGCTTCATCAGACCTGCTGAGAACTGACTCAGCCTGGACACACTGGCCTCAGCATGACTGCTGTCACAACTACCACACAGGCCTGGGTGATGTGGAGGTAGCTGCTGTTTATCAAGCTCCCCTCAACTATTTCAGCAATGTCATTAAATTTTACATTTTCTTTACTTACATTTTCTTTTTGTGGCTACATATTTTGCCCTGTACTAGTGAAGGAGGCGTCAATTTCAAGGTGTTGTTTTATCAATATTCACTCAAGAAACCAGTACACATATAAACTATTAATACTTATTAACAAATGGAAAATGGTCACTTGTTTGGTTCAGCTACAACATGAATTATTACACATTATGTATCTTCTGATAGTGATGATAGTACATTATCTCTTCCCATTTAATTGTACTGTTAATTGTACAATTGTAATTGTACTGAGCCATTTACGTCACATGACCACTGACTTAAAGAGAGCAGTTACTTGATCACATAGAGCAAGTCTTGACTGAGTTGACAAGAAATCTTTATAGTTTATTCTAATAAAATTAATAAATAAAATAAAATAATAAATAAAAACATAAAAAAATCCACTGAATATTTTATGGCTAATATGTCATGTAAATAAATTTCCAAATTGACCACTTGCCCATTGTTTCAATTTAGCAGTTTGTTTTTATTTAATGTGTATCGGTATGTTTTACAAATATGTAATCTATATTGTAGCACCTTTAATTCAAAATTAGTGTAACAGACAGATGTTATAATATTAAAATCAATCAGATTTTTTTTTATACATAAAATATGTACAATGTATTTTATCAATCAAGGTTTGTCTCAGAAATGTAGTGCTAAATAAATCCAACATATATTACTAGATTAAACTAGATTAAACAAGATGTGACCTCAACTGAAAGGTATTTAGGTAAAAATGGTAAAATAAATGTTTCTCGAAGTTTGTATAATGTTGGGTATATTTGTAATTCAATTTTGAAACATTTTTAATCAATGTTGGCCTAGAGACAATGTCTCTGTTATTGGGTAAATTCCCAGGGTTTACCGCCTGGGCAAGTTAGGGCGGTTGGCTCTCAGTAGGCTCAATCAAGGCCTTGTTATATCCATAGATGAGGATGAGAAAAGTTTGGAGGAAGACCAAGGCCTAGAAAATCTTTATTTACCTTTGTATCAACTCAGATTTATTTCTACTTTAATACAAATGCTTCGAACGTCTTCACTGTTGGCAGGGGGAATTCTGTTTATTTTCTGTGACTAGCACTTGTGCTGTTTTGACAATTTTCTTCTCTTTTTATTGGATGAGCTGCTTTACTTAGATCTACCTTTTTATTTATAGTGACTTCACCTCCACACACAACACATTTTCTTAAGTCATTATGAGTTTCCTATTTGGTCAGGAATATAACCATAACTGAACTAGGACATGTTTTTTTCTCGCATCTTCTTGCTTGTTGTACCACAAATTATGCCACTGGTACTCACAGCAGCACCTTAACTTTACCACAGAGTTTAATTGCAGGCTGAATCCCCACTGTACTCTGAAAAGTTCACTCGATCCCAGGAAGCGACATAATGATAAATGAAGATGGAACCACTAATGGGAACACCTTTGAGGATCCTCTATTCCTCATAGCTTTGCTCGTTATAACTGACATATTTTACGAAGGTGCTCTGAGGTAAAGTCGTGACAGACAGCTGCTGATGAGTAGACATTTGGTCACCACAGGAGACTGGAACTTCCCCATGCGCTCAGGGTTGATTAATGTTGGTGGAGAAGTTAGGGTTTGAACTAACCAATGCATACACACATGCACGTATTGTTACTTTAAAGGTCATTACATCTTTGTGTAAGGGCTTCTTGACTACAGAGGATAAAATTAAAGAGTGATTAAAAAGAGTGATATTGGCAAGAAAATTTAGCCAATACTTTATGTAATATTGCAATCATAATATATAGTATAAAATTCATAATGTACAATGGATATCAATTGCACTAGTATGTTTTTGACGCAATCAGTTATTCTAGGTTCTAGAATGATGCTTAGAAATCAGTAGTTAAACCAGTGGCGTATAGTGCATTTCAACCGTAGGCCATTATAGTTTTGTGACGTCAAATTAATATGCTCATAATAACATTAGTATGACACCAGGACTTGGGACTCCACATATATACATTATATAATCCTTAAATATAGGCTCACCGGGCAACACTACATTTCTACATTCTTCTTATTGTTAGTATTCTTGACATTTAACTGTGTCGGTGGCCAAATGGTTGACAATTTGTTATGTCCCCGCTAGGTTCCGGGCTTCGATTCATGGCATAGCAATATTTTAAAACCTGAACTCGCACAGTAGCTCACGGGTATTCTAGTGCGAAAGAGTGCAGCAGGAGGGTTAACAAAGGTGATTCTTGATGCTTAGGTTTATATGGAGATTAGATGAGTGCAGTCACAAACATGTAAATTGTTCTTGAGACCTTCCCCCACTTATTCATAATACAAGTAAAAATGTTTGCACTCACCAATATGGATCTGTTCTGTTATTGCAAAAAAAAAGGTGTCAGGGCCAGCTGGAAGGCCCTGACATTGCAATCTGAAGAGGTGAGTGGCGGCTCACCTCGTCTGGTGTGGCTGTGTCCATTCACTTGTAGTGGTCAGATCCATCATTTTCTGACAGATTTCAGGGATCCTGACAACTAGCCAGCTGAGATATTATTGGATGAAACGTTTGTATCCAACTTTTTAAATGTAAAAACTATTCATATTAATAAAAATAAATAGTAATTACATTTTATTTAAAGATATTTATAAATAAATGTGTTTTTCTGAGGGACTGCACTCATCAAATCTCCATATAAACTTAAGCATTTAGAATCACAAAGGATTTTTTTTTAAATGTCGCTAGGCCAGGAATTGAAAAATACCAAGAATAATTGATTTTAAATGCTCTGGAAATTGAGTGCTGCTTGATGAGCCTATATAAAGGGTCATCAAGCAGTGTCATACTGTCATTATGAGGCGTATTATTTTGATGTCACAAAACTGTGACATCACTGATATATACTATACACACACACACACACACACCCCACTCTCTGACCAAATCAGATTTGTAGTCCTATACCTCCATCTTTGCAAGTCTCTCACTAACACTGTTCTCCCGTTCTGATACCACTTGCCATCACTCAGGATGAGTGCTGTGTTTCTCGGCATTCAAGCCCGTTGATCTGATTATGTTCAAATTGAATCGGCATGTGAGCCGTGCTATCAAACTGCAGTTCAAGCTAACTCTGATAAGGCAAGCTGAAATCATTCACATGTTAGCACAATAGTCCACAACTTCACATGTAACAAGGAAAATAATTTGATTTTAATTACCATTTTGCTGCCAATTTTAAATAAAAATTATTGTCTGCAATAATAGCACTTAAGACAAAGTCTTTTCTGTGTATAAAACTTTTCAACCAATATTTACCTAGTCAACAGGTGACAAGAGAAAGCTATCTCATTAGTCATTTGCTATCATTATTTTTTCTATCCTTCAATCATCTTATATGATATAACATGTAGGCCCAAATTAACCTTACCATAAGAATACTGATATATATTGAGTACCACTATTCTGTTTAAAACATATCGAGTCATGATGCCCAGTCCAAGACCTGCGTAAATATATTTATCTTCTTTTTTCCAATGTATTTTTATTTTGAGTTTCATTTTACACTGTATTCACATACCTTTTCTTTTAAAATAAAACATGCAATAAAACAATACAATCATGCTATATATCCAAAATAAATAATGCTAATAAGTAGTGATTTCAATTTTTGTTTAAATGATCTTGTCAATTACTTTGGCCATAATCATGCTACCCTTGTATAAACAGTAATTATTCAGCTCTTTTTTCCTTTGTAGTCTTTCCAAGGTAAATTGATCTACAATGTGCAAGTAGCACATTTGTACGTCTTTGCACTCCTTATTATGATACATCACTTGCTTCGGGGGAAAGTCATCAACACCACTTTACATAAAATAAAGGAGAGACAAGAAGTGGTTACCCTTCAGCAATGAAGTGACATTTTCACAATGAACGTATAAAATGGCAAAAGCCCTCAGATGATAAATATGAAGTGACACAATTTGATGCATGAGAGCAATGACCATGAACAAAATTACATAAAGCTGCAATAAGAAAAAAAGCATCGGCAATGGAATAAATTAACATTACTTCAAAAAAGCATGTCCAGAAGTGTGAAAGGTCACTAATATAACAGATTCTTTTTCAAACTGATTCAATAATACACATTACCACACATGCTACTCACTTTCAAAGGCTTCCCAACAAGTGTTTCTGCATACATTTCTACAAAGTTGCACTAAAAGTTGGTGTTCTCCCTCGTTTTGTTTTTCCGTTGAAACTGGTAAAACCGTCTCCATAGCATCAGGTCATTTGACCTAGTAGTGTTTGCAAATGAAAAAGAAATCCCCCTGCCATTCCACCCTGGTTAGGTTGAAAAACAAAGGTAGTGTGTTTTTTTTTTTCCTTTTTAAAGCCATATTTTATGATCATAATAAAAGCTCAGAGGAACACCACTCTTCAATATCTGATTGTTTTGCTGACCAATGATGCACATGTCTTACAATTTTCTACTTTTTGTATATAGGAGATGAATCATTATTGAATTGTTTTTTTTTTTTGCTGGGAGCCAGACAAACAAATGAGTAAAAGCAGAGTCAGTTTGACACCGAGAGGGATTTGCTGGATGACTGCTGTACATCAGTGCAGGAAATCATATCACAGATGGCAAATGACTAGTGGTGTAGATGAACGCAGTCATCTGGAAACCAGAGGAAATATCGGCTGAAAAACAGTGTTTCTGAAAGTGAGAGATGTATCCGTCTAAAGCAGTGTGTGAAGTCCAATGTAATGATTATGGTGATTATGTTGGCCCTAGGGTGCAACCCAAAGGTAAAAAAAGTAAGTCCCTGGCCACACATCAACAAATCTTGTAAAACAATTAGAAATTCTGCAACAAATTCTGCAATCTAGGAAGTGGATTTACATACTGGGAGTATTCACACATTCTAATATGCTGTTGAATGGTGTTGTTAGTGAATACATTTGTGCTTAGTTGACTTGTCATAGTTTATCACTTAAACACTGCATATTTTAAAAACCATAAAATCTCAAATAAAAGACCTTTATAAAAATATAGGTGTTTATTTCCCTTTTTTTGTTGTATTTACTGAAGTGATTAGCATCAGTATTTGCGCCTTTGTGCACTCTAACTCTTTTATGTTGGGCTTGTGTGGTGCCCAGAATTTGGACTACCAGAAAAGATTATGCAGAAAAATGTGGTGAAATTCACAAAGTGCACGCTAAGTCACAGGGCTGTTCAGTGAATAGGCATCAAAGTTGTTTAACAGAAGGGCTGTGGTGAGTGTATCCCTGTGACTCACACTGGCCAAAACGGCTGCTTTTCTGTTGCATAATTCGTTGACTATCATGTTTATCTCCTAATCGTGGTTGGGGATCTGAGCAGAATCACTGCAACTGCTGAAGCTACGAGTTAAAAAGCAACAGGTGGCAGGCGAAACATGGTGGACTTTCTTAAACCGGTTTTGAATATAATAATATTCCAAGATATTCTTTTGTTTAAAAAAAAAAAAAAAGTTCCAGAACAGAAAAACAGGGGCGAATGAAAGGCTTATGGTTACTTAAAACTCATGCTGTTTAGACTTCCAACGTCACCCAAAACATTGCTGCAGAGGTATAGGTCATTCAAGTCACGGTTGTCCTGACAGAAAATTGGGAAATTAAGGTATATAGTACCTTAATTTCCCATTGAATTTAATTAATCCCATTAATTATTAATTTATAATAATTAATTTCCCATACCTTACTATGTACCTTAAGGTATCTATGTACCTTAGTCATTAATTGGCAATTTGAGAGCAGGCTGGGTGGAATGTCTTTAAAGCCATTGAAGATATAAATGGCTGCATGTGGATGAATAGGGGTATGTTAATGTCTGTATTTATGGTGTTCTGGGGTCATGGGGAACTCTTAGAGTGTTGATGAAAGTAGACCTGAAGGCACCTGAAAGACTTAAACCATTAAGATCTAAAATCACTCAAAACACTGCTTTTTTTTTTTAAACCAGTTAGAGAGTTATGGAAAATTCACTTTCACGCGGGTAAAGCATGCAAACAATACAGCAAGTGATTTATACCACCATGCCACTTCTTGGTCTGTGGCTAGATGGTTGACTACTCTTCCACTTCCTGACCCAACAAAATGTAATTTATTACCTGTTTAACTTTTCCAGCAAATATATTATTTCTATTAATATCAAAATAAACCTTCTAAAGGAGTGAAAAAACTGAGCCTTATGCATTTTAAAGCTGTGGTGACCCAGAAAAGTGATCAAGTGCGCCACATTTGGTCCGAGAGCCTCAAGATAAAAACAATAAAGCAAACCGGGAGCTCTATTTCAAGCAAAGTCCTTAAGGTTGTTCATACCTTATGACCACTTTTATTTGCACACCAAAAACATGTTGGTTATATAGCCCTAGCAAAGTGTTCGTTATTTCATTGCTGCTGCGAAAGGAGAACTACTAAAACTATTTTCATTGTTGCTGCCACACTGACAATAAAAGCTATTCTAATATTCTATTCATAAAAGCAACAGGAACTATTTCCAAATAACCAGGCAGCTTCTGTTTTAGTGTATGTCAATGAGTTTACATGCATTTTGAATAAAACAAAACAAAAACAAACCAAATGTAGTTGTTTTTGATGCTATTGTTCCTTTTCGTTGGTTGTTTGTTAAATTTTTTCAAAAATTCTCCTCAGCAGATGTTGACCGTATCAACTTCTCAGCTAGACATTGACAGGGATTTGGGATTCTGTTTGTATTCCCTTTTTTAGGAAGTCTACATAGTTACGTTACATAATGTTGTCAACGTAGATGCAACATAGATTCTATTTATTTCATCCTTAGAAAGCCTTTGGAGTTCTGTAGTAGACAGCTAGACAGCCTCCTGGTTCTTGAAGATGCTTCTTCAGTTTGAAATGTCTGTTTCCAGAATCTGATATTTGTGAATAATAATAAGTAATAGAATAATGACTAGTAATGGTGAAACGTTTTAATGTGTCTGCCTGTCAGTGATCCAGTGATCTGAATTTCGTCTTTCTTTTTTTTTTTAAACATTTACCTTATTCTTTTAATAAACCAACACTAAAATTGAAGCACGGGCACCGCTCCTTCCATAGTCTATATGCTGTTGAAAATTCTCTGGTCCTGCAATGCTTCTCGGATGAGTATTTAGCTGAGAGTCCAACATTTTAAAGATTGTTTTTGAGGCATTTTCAAAATGTCTTATCAATCTGTTGGTTTTTAAACCTCCTCTGATTCTCATGCATTTATAAAGCACCTTGGCTGAACTCCCGTTGCCTGTAATGCGGCCCATAAATAAAATTGGCTTTTTGTGGAGAATATCAACAAAAACAGAGAGCATAGCAATAAAGCTGGTATAAAAGGAGCAACATTTCCTACAGAAGTGTGACTTTCCTTTTATTGTGTTTTATTGCCTTCCCCTTATTAACATATTCAATCTATCTTCATTGACTCCTTCAAACTTTAGAAAACATGACTTTTTCATGCATAAACTCTAATTAGTTATTGAGGCCTTTGTTTTTCTTCCCTAAAGGATCTTTTTTTTTTCCTCCATGTTATTTGATATTCTTTGTTTTTTTTTTTTTCAAGCATGAAATGATAGCTTGTATATATTACATTGTTTATATATATATATATATATAAACAATGTAAACAATGTAAAACAATGTAATATATGACATTGTTTATATATATATATATATATATATATATATATATATATATATATAACTGTGTATATATATATATAAACAATATAATATATAAACACATATATACACATACATACATACACACATACACACATATATACATATATATATATACATATATATATATATATATGTATATATATATATAAGGTTCAACTTGGAGAGAAAACATCTTAAACCTTATATATTTAACGTTTTTTGTATTTTCCGTGCGCATTGTGTTTTTGGTTGACACTTTGTCTTGCTTGCTTTTCGGGCACGTTACAAACAAAGCCTTGGAGAGAAAACATCTTAAACCTTATATATTTAACGTTGGTGGAATTTTTGTATTTTCCGTGCGCATTGTGTTTTTGGTTGACACTTTGTCTTGCTTGCTTTTCAGGCACGTTACAAACAAAGCCTGGATCCTACAGTGGATGAGGTGAAAAAATTGTGTACATCACTGCGGAGGAACGCCAAGGAGGAGCGAGTTCTCTTCCATTACAATGGCCACGGAGTACCACGACCGACAGTCAATGGAGAAATCTGGGTCTTCAACAAGGTACCAGGCTTGATTGTAGTTACTTTGAGTTAAGTTGGTAAAACAAGTCTAGACCACTATCATTGTTCACACAATTTCCCATGGTAATAATACATGGTATACACAAGGTCAATAAGTGCTCACTTTTGTGCCTGAGTTGTTGAGAAAATACATTTTTCAAAATAAAAGTGAACATAAATCATATTTTTTGCTTTATCCTATCTTAAATAATTAAACAAAACAGGAGGTAAATGGACAGCTTTCATTATTTTACAATGACTTTTATTCACTAATTACAAATTCAACATAATGTTGTTGAATTGTTGAAAAATAAGAACAGTTCATAAAACCAGTGTTCAAGAGGTTGACACAAGAAAACTGTTGAAAATTGTTGAATATTTACTTTCACAAGCCCAAATTGGGTTTCTTCCAGGCTACAAACAATAAAATGTACATGTGGTATTCAGCGTCTGTCTCTGCAGCACTGAAAGAACAAAAATAAAGAATAAAAACTATGAATGCAAAGGAAAGGTTTGGTCAAAGGAAGCAACCTTTGTGTTGTGTGGCCAAATACATAAAAAAATATGATTTTTGTGCAGGTAATTTCAGGACAAAATGGACAAAACAACAGCTAGGGTGCAGACTTTGATTATCTGTGAGTCAGCTGACAATCTTGTTGTTCGGACTAATAACCAAAGCACCCACCAACTCCCATCCTTTATGTTCAGTACACCCTGGGGTGTCTACCTTTCCCATCACCTTCTTTTATGTCTTTTGCTTCCCATACTTGTTACTGTTCCTGTAAAATCTAGGCTGCTGTGTCACTGGTGTTCAAAACACACCATCAGTTGATGTCCAGGGCGGAAGCTGTGTTGTGGGTTTCAATTTTCCATTTGGTATTAAAACCAGAAATGGGCTTTTCAGCACAGCCCTCACTTTTTATCACTTTTATAATATATTTTGTACATTGTAGAAAACCTTCCCAGCGCAGACTGTACAAGACGATATACATGGTTATATATAAGATAAACACACCAAGGAGAGGTGATATTTCTGCTCCTTGTCTGTTTTTGACGTTTCTCTGTCTGTTTTTCCTCTGCTTTGTTCTAGAATTACACTCAGTACATACCTCTGTCCATCTACGACCTGCAGACCTGGATGGGGAGTCCCTCCATCTTTGTCTATGACTGCTCCAACGCCGGAATAATCGTCAAATCGTTTAAGCAGTTTGCTCTGCAGAGAGAACAGGAGCTGGAGGTGACCAGAAACACACGCACACTTATATGCAAACAGGGTAAACCAATCAGAGGTGAAACGGGAAAAATAACAGGTGGACGACATCATCTATACTGGACATATTTAGTTCATAACCTGTACGTACTGAAAACTCTGAGAAAACTGCATTTACTTTCAGTGTTCTCGGAGAGCAACATGGGAGTCAAAACAGATAATAATTGTTTTAATCGTGTTACTCAATCATATTTGAATTTTGACTGCTGTATGCAAAAAATAGGAAGAAAATAAGTGTATAAATTGCTCTATACACCAAGTTACACCAACCAAAAAATGGAAAAAAAAAAAGAAAATTAGCCAATATGGGCTGATACAGAAACCACCAGTGCCCTCTAGAGGCTGTTAGTGTGAAATCACTTATTCTAAATCGTAAACACCGCCAAATAAATAAAATGTGCTACGTAAATTATGGTGTTCACCCAGCCCTAGCCATTATTATGTTTATTTATATGTGCAATAAGCAAAGGGGAATTTGCATTGCTTTTTAAACATCTTCACAGGAGTGAAACACTATACGTTTGTTGGAGCACTAATGTAAAATCTGCACATTTGTTGTATTGGTGGGGAGAGGTGGGGTTTGCTAAATAAGCATAGGAACTAAAAGCTTAGTTTTCTCTTTTCTGATCTCCCTAATTTATCAAACAGCTTTTATAAACAGTCAAAACAAACCTCTTGCTAAATTTGGTGCTAAAGCAGGATTTTGTTTTGCATGCAGCAACACGTGCAATGTGTGTGTGGGTGAGTGTGTGTTGGTGTGTTTTTGCCCTCCTCCGACTCCTGCTGGAAGGTAGGCTTTGGAAGGTGAGTTAAAACCAAAAATAATCTGATGACACATACACACAAACACATACATTTATGCAGTTTTTATAAGAGTGATGTAAGATGTGGTATTGAGTGCAGAGTCATGATTCTCTGCTTGATCATCATCTCACGCTCCCCTGTTCTGCAAAACCCTGGTCCAAATGTTCAGCGTCTTACCAGCCGCACTTTTTACTCTTTTTTTCCTGGTCGTCTTTTGTGTAACATGCTATGTGAATTCCAAATCAGATGACGCTACTGTTTTAACTATTCATTATTAAGGTTTTAAGGGACACTGCGCATTAAGATAAAATTAACAAATGGGGATTATGTAAGTGTGTAATGTGAGATTTCCTAATTTTATTCCTTTTCGCATAAAAAAAAACACACCAAAAACAATTTAATTGACAATAGGCCTTCACGCGATCACTTCTTCCTCTTTTCTTCTTTGCAGGTAATAATTTAATACTAAAAGTTCAATAATAGCTAATTCTAAATTGGCAAAACATGTCACAGGATATTAACCAACAAAGAAAA
>JAFBJS010057448.1:0-13213 GCA_016785265.1 Paraplagusia blochii | reverse complement strand
TCTAATATTAACCCAAGATATTTATACTGATTGACAATTTGTATTTTATCTCCATCAACCAGTATATCAGGATCAGGTGACTCTCTACTTATTTTAGTGAAATCCATGCCTACAGTTTTAGAAAGGTTTAGCTGTAGACATCACTCCTGTAACCAGATTGTCACACAGGTCATTGTTTTGTAATATAATGAGCCACAGATTCCGTTATTGCCTTAGATTTTTTTGAGTTCTTGCCAGACTGCGGATGGAAAACTCTTTCTATTTTATTCTGTCCGCTCCTCTGACTACTGGTGGTTCCTGCGGAAGCGCCCAATGTCTAATGTTAATCTGTGGGCGGGGGCCATGGAGCAGGAAACCGATCCACGGACAAAAATCCGAACCTTCGGACCGTTTTACTGCATCGTGTAGGTCACAGGATGATAACCCATCCAAAACGATTATGATGCATTCCTAAATAACTCACTAAAGCATTTGGCTAATTATGAAAAAAAATTTAAAATAAGTCATAAAACAAAATAATTTAATTATAATGTCTTTAAAGCCAAGGCTTAGTTAGCAGTCACTGTTTTAGGTTATATATTTTGCTGGTTCTGTAGAAAGCCATTATGGCCCAAATACTTGAAGAATGAGTTGTGGAAATGCTTCGGTGAAAAAAGGAAAATGAAAAATAAATCCTTGACACTAACCATTTCCTGATTATCCCCAGTGGAAATGAAAGCAAAGAAAGCCGCTATGATTTTCATGTTAATTTGTGAGATTACAATATGCTAATGTGATAATTATAACCAATGCCTGGCATTAATCAGTCGCTGCTGGCAATCGTGTCACATTTACCGTCAGGATTACCGCAGCATACACTTTGTCCACATTTTTCTCATGGGACATTGATGTCAGGTTGAAGCAATAAAAGGGTGTGGGGGAGAAAAAAAAGCTGGGATTGCTTTGTTTAGTGATGACAGATAAAAAAAAATAGGAGAAATTGCATTAGCTGGAGACTGGCACAGATCCATCATCTGCAGTTGTGGTCGGACACCCACTCTACGCCTGCAAACGTTTCACAAAGAAATGAAATATGCATGTGGATATTAGGCAAGAGAGAAAAAAAGTAAGGCTATAGTTTCTCTAAGAACCACCCTCCTCTGTCATTAAGAAAATTTTCTGTATTTTAAACAACATGTTTTATTCATGTCTGTGCTGAGTCCCTTATAGAGCGCGGGTCTAAATACATCATGTTTCGTACTTGCAGCTAGGCTTCTGCTGCTGCTGTTGTGATGCTGCCACTGATGCTGACTTCCAACACATTATAAGTCAACTAATGAGTTATTGGTGGAGCTCAGTACGAAGGCGCTGCAGTATATACAGCGCTGTAGAGGCATTACATAAATCCACATAGCTGCATCACGACCTCTCGTGGTACAGTGCTGAAGCAGAGCTGAACTGGACGGAACAACTTGAGTTAGGTGGCAGCAGATTTATTAAGGTCTGTTTTGTCTTCTGTTCCTCGTCTGCCGATGAAGACTGTGGCTCGCTAAGCTCTTGTTTTATGCTCTAATTAATGTTGCCATCTCTGCATGCACAGGAAGGTGAACCCGCCCCTCGGTGATAGCCTCAGGAAGTTTGACTTTCCTTTACCTTGCGTCAGGTGTTGAGGGCTTCGCTGCAACTCCCTGTTAGTTCGGAGGCCTAAAGCTTCCTAATTAGGGAAGCTGCCAATGTTTTGATATAGAAGCTAGCAGTTAGAGTTACTGAGAATTTGGGGGAAGGAATACTTCACTCAGCCACTCACAGCAAAGAAAACGACATAGCATTTCAAAACAAAAATAATTTCACAATTTTATTTTGTGAGCTGCGTAAACAAATTTCAAAGCTCGGCTCAGCGTATGATAATGATAATCTAGTGAAGAGAGCTACTGCCCTAAACCAAGAGGTTTTATTTTTTTATTGTTTGGCTATTGTTTGAATTTCCAGCCTTTTGAATTCTGTGAATGAATATACGTAGTTTTTGGCAAAAATAAAAAAAAAGTGTCTTCAGCAAAGTGTGTTTCCAAGGCTCTCATTCTTGCAGTGAAACATCCAACATAGGTCCAGACAAGTCCTGGCAGGACCAAGTTGTAGTAAACAGAATGTTGTGACATGTTGGTGTTTAAATCATTTACTATTATGATGCAGGATTTCTTCGGACTACATCTGAGCTTTAGTTCTGTGTCAGTAGGAAGATAATAATTGTTATAATCTCCATTTAATTCCTTACTGATTTGAGGCAAGGCTGCAGAAAGAAAGAAAACCATAACAGTCAGTGATGATGAAGAGATGTGTTGGATAGTTGCCTGCATTAAGACCCACAGCTCATTAAAGTCTCTTTAGTGAAAGACAAACAGAGCTCAAGTCCCTGAAAACAAATCAACAGTCAGAGAACACGGTTAGTGAGGGGGCCCTAATTGTAATTAAAGTTTTACATCGTGCATAAACCTCTGCCATCTTTCATCATTGAATGTATTGACCGATACCGCAGTATTGAGCCGCCACACTAAACCTGTTCTTGGGATAGATAACAGGATTGTTTACCACCAGGGAAGGCCTGCTAAACAAGCATACAAGAGGAAGATTTCCTCCATGGGATCAATAAACTATCACATTATCATTACCTTTGCAAAATGTCTCAGTGGAGCTCCGATTGCCTGGAAGCATGAAGTGGCAAACCTACAGAACAAGAGAACATGCATGCAACATGGACATTTGAGTAGTCCTCCTGCTTTCGTGCAAATCGAAAGAATACGAATGAGCTGAAACCAATGTTATACATAAGCAAAGACATTTTGGGTCAATATAAAAAAAGAACAGTTCCTTGGAATAATAGGGATTTTTGAGTTTAGATGGCAGATCTGTAGTCAACCCCAGCAGTTATAGATTTAAGATGATCTCATATAGTAATTACCTATAGCTTGGAGTGAATAATTACCCCATGTTGATATTGCACAAACATGAATGGCACAGACAAATTCAGCTCAAATGTCCTTGCAATAAATATATCCAGGGATTTTATTAATCTCTTAAGTTTCTAACATTGTTATTTCTTATCTTTTCTATTGCTTCGATAGATTTAAAAAACAAACAAAAAAAAAAAAAAACAAAAAACGGGTTGAAGCACATAACATAGTTTTGTCTCTGTGTCAGTAAATCACAGCGGCAAAACCTTTATTTCTTTGATGCTGAGTCAGTAAATGTTTCCAGACTCAGGGCTGCCCTCTCTGGCTTTGTGTTATTTGTCCCATGAAGGGCACCAACATATATTTCCCTTCTGTAAAGTCCAGCTGTCCATCACCCAACTTCCTGTTTGTGTCTATTTTTTAATTTATTCATGTCCACACACAGAGCAGGTCAGTCTGCGGTGCAGTTCAATCAATCACTGAACCTCAATGTTCACACCAATCACAGTCTTACAGATGTAAACCTTTCCACGATTGGATGTATGCACACAGGCTGTTATATCACATGGCCATGATGGAGCACTAGGTTTCCATGACAGACTCATGTTTGCATATTTTTCATCACTCCCTCAGACACGTCTCTGAAAAACAATAAGTCAGAGGTGAGAATGAAATGAGAATAAAATTCTGGTGTCCTATCTCGTCAGGTGGCGGCCATTAATCCAAGTCACCCACTTGCCCAGATGCCCCTGCCTCCATCCATGAAGAACTGCATTCAGCTGGCCGCCTGTGAAGCCAATGAGCTGTTACCCATGAACCCTGATCTCCCAGCTGACCTCTTCACTTCCTGTCTCACCACGCCCATCAAGATAGCCCTCCGATGGTAAGGTCTCTTTCCTTTTTTTCTTTTGCTTTATGAACAATTTGGACACATGAGTAAACAATGTTTGTATCGGGCCAACTCACTGCTCATGCACTGGGGGGCACAGTAAGAGAGTTGACACCAGTATTTAGTCATGGAGAAATATCCACTTATTATAATAACCACTAAGCTAAATGTGAGACATCTGTTAATCACAGCACCGAAGCAAAAAAAAAAGTTATTTAAACAAAAAGGTTAAAACACAGAAAATAAAAAGTACAATCAGAGAGTCTGTCACAAAGTTATTCACTGATCGCTCACTGAGATCTATTCAGATCCTCCATATTTTATCACAACTGAACTCGAGTTGCATTCTAAAGGCTCATAGTTGGGTGGAGGAACAGCAGTGCAGCATACACGAAGCTTTCAGCAATCGACCTGAACGCATTTTGTATTTTATGATAAATTTAATAGTTAATATTAGATCAATATTTATTTAAGAATATTTTATTAGACATGACAATTTAATATACACATAAGTGGGATCAAGTTGAAACTATATCTATTTTATTTTAATATACATTGTGCATTGGGAATGTGCTAATAAGTACTTTCATAATTTTGTCATTTTATTCTATTTGTTGAAACATTTGTTTATTTTTTGCAATTGCAATAGCTTGTTTTATTGTTGACTTTAAGTACACAGCTTTAGCCATAAATGTGTCCTTATTATAGTACTTATTGTACTAAGTCAAATTTGTAACCCCTCCTCTTCTGTTAACCTTCTGGTATCATTTCTTATGTTAGCGTCCAGTTTTGTCCCATGTTTTAAATCAGCTATAAAATACACTAAAAACAATCAGATATCATCCAATTCATCATTCTCATCTCTTGGTTACCTTGTTTGGCTTCCTTATCCGTGAAAATATTGGTTTTAATACTTTTGGCGTGGGCCTTTAGGCCGTTTTTGTCCGCATACCCCATGATTCCAATTATGAAAATGAACCTCAAGAAAATCATAATAATTAATAAAAGTTTGTTGGGTTACCTGGTAATTACTGAGGGGTTTAGAACACATATCTTAGAACAATTGGGATTTGATTCTTATTTTCATTTCAATGTTAATAACTATAGTAACATCTATTGTGTTATTGGTCGACCCATATATATTCACATCAAGAAAAGGCTAAAAACTGTTTTTCAGTAATAGAACTTTGATATAAACTGAAAAAAAATGTCAAGCTGAACCATGGCCATGATACAAAATATAGGTTTGTATAGTCAAGTAAACAACAACCAAACAAGGAAATCAAACAAATGTTTAGAGGCATGTGTGACACTTTTCGTGTGTTCTTTGCAGACATATTTCTTGGAATTTAAAATTAGTTACTTCGAAAGCAACTAAACATAGTAGGTTTCTTGAAGATGTTTCACTTCTCATCCAAGAGGCTTCTTCAGTTCTAACCAACTACATTGGAGTCCTGGTATTTAACCTCAAACGAGGCTGCATACCTGTGAAAGGGGGTTGTTGTGGAACAAAAGACTATAAGAGGGAGGTGTTCGACCTTGTTCGAGACGATGTTGAGTTAGAGGTGTGAATGGAGGTGTGTTGGTATCATTTGTTTCTCTCCTTTGTGATGGAGCCCTGGTCTGATCACCAGAGAATTTTCTGGGTAGAGAATTCAAAACAACTTTATAACTGGATGAAAGGTTGTGTCTTAGTCCTCCCCCTCAGGTTGACGTAGATGGCTTCCTTAACTCCTCTTTCAAACCATCTGTCTTCTCTCGCCAGGATTTGGACATCTTCATCCACAAAAATGTGTCCTTTCTCTTCCAGGTTTATATGAACCACAGAGTCCTGTCCTGTGTTGTTGCATATGTTTGTACAGTGGTTGTTTGGTTTCACTAATGTTGAGGTCTGATCAGTCCTCTTTGCACTGTACTGCATATACAACATTGTTCTGCAGGTGACGAGGTATTTTGTCTTTTAGATGGACTATTTTCTAAGGGTGTTGGTTGGTGTTTTGTATTTTATGATAAATTTAATAGTCAATATTAGATCAATATTTATTTAAGAATATTTTATTAGACATGACAATTTAATATACACATAAGTGGGATCAAGTTGAAACTATATCTATTTTATTTTAATATACATTGTGCATTGGGAATGTGCTAATAACTACTTTCATAATTTTGTCATTTTATTCTATTTGTTGAAACATTTGTTTATTTTTTGCAATTGCAATAGCTTGTTTTATTGTTGACTTTAAGTACACAGCTTTAGAGTCCTGTCCTGTGTTGTTGCATACGTTTGTACAGTGGTTGTTTGGTTTCACTAATGTTGAGGTCTGATCAGTCCTCTTTGCACTGTACTGCATATACAACATTGTTCTGCTGGTGACGAGGTATTTTGTCTTTTAGATGGACTATTTTCTAAGGGTGTTGGTTGGTGGGTGAGCTCAGCAGCTGTCTGACAAGGGCTGCAGCGTCTGGGTCTTGGGGCACCCGTTGCTTTTATTCAATGTGAGGCTTGATAAGGGAATTTCCCAACTCCTCAAAAAATATTCTCAGCTTGTAATTTTATGTTTCAGTACCACCCTTGGTGGATGTGGTTCCAAGACAGAAATGCATTACATGCAGACATATCTAGGATGTTAAAAAAACTATGGAGCCAGAATAGTCTCAAAATGAACACACTCCCAAACACGGATCCGCGTGCATATTCTGAGAAGAGCACACAAACAATGCTTCACACGTCAACATACGTTTGTGAATGTATTTTAACGTGTGAAGCGCTGTTTGTGTGCTCTTCTCAAAATACGCACGCGGATGCGTGTTTACGTGCGTGTTCTTCTCAGAATACGCATGCAGATCCGTGTTTACGCATGTGTTCTTTTTGAGACTATTCTGGCTTCATATAAAACACAACCATTGGCCATCTTCTGGTCGTTTGCTGGCATGTGTATCTGGCTATCAGCTTGTCCAGGTTATGCACTCCTCCTTTGTTTTTGTTATAGTTTTGTTGTGGATAATGGTGGACTTCTTGTCACTCCCTGATGATAGAGTAGACATAAGTATCACATTCTTTTTTTCTTTTTGGACACTATGAGACAACAGTAGTGGTGTCTGTAAAAGCAAACTATGAGGACAGTGGAGCCCTGGCCTTCATCTGCAAGATTTCCGGAGGCAACTCAGGTTTATTTTTCTTCACTGTTCCCACCATGATGAGTTTCTTCTTCAGAAGTTCTTGTCCGAGGTCATAGCTGGTGAAAAAATTGTCACAGGTGATATTGTGACCCCGCAGACCAGTGGTCATATCAGGCACCACACGTTTTCCTTGGTTCTTCTCAGGGATGACACTCCTAGCTTTGCCTGTGTAAATCTGTAGATTCAAGGCATAGCTGGTTTTTGCATCACAGATTTGCTGCCCAGATTTTAAAGCCATATTTCACTGGTTTATTTGGTATCTATTACCAGTAGGGGCATTTTCTACTGTCACCTCCGGCCCTGGGTTGAACATCAATAGAAGAAGCTTCACCCATCTCTCCCAGACATCCCTGATGGGAGCCAGCTTGTCAGATCTCACTCTGGTCTCTGTTGTGAAATATGAGGACGCTTGATATCATTGGATATCCCCCCACACCTCCATAGACTGTTAGTGGCCATAATGCAGGATCTGTACATTCCACCAAGAAGAAGAACTCCAATGAAAGCATTCAAGTATTGCTCATCAATTGTTTTCCACATGTCACCACAGACTTTATTTCTTTCTAGTGACAATGGCATAAATCACTCAAAACATGTCTTGACGTCACCAACTCTGGTCACAGCAAACCTTGTAACTCCTGGGATCATTTTGATGACATTTGCAGCTGCTCTGCCATGTACACCATGAGGAACTGAGCTCCAAAAGATCCTACAGTTTTTGGATTTGAATCCTTCAGTAGGGGCAGTTCCAGCACTAGCGACCTCCTCATCTGACTCAGATGTGTCTGTGTCTTCTGGATAATATTCCACATTGCCTTCCTCAGAAACCTGCTCATCGGAATCGCTATGCTGCTCTGTATCCTCTCCTTCATTTTCAGCAGAAACATGGTCCAGAACTTGGCTCACTCTAAATCTCCTCATCTTTGCATGCTGCAAATTGTAAATGTGCACTCAAGCCGGTGAATTCACCTCACATGTGTGGACATGACCATCTTTGACAGGAGCTGGCTGTCACTGTGTCAGCTGAAAGTTAACTTTTCAGTTTTTTTTTTTTCAGTAATTTATGATTTAGTGAAAAGATTTTTTTTTTCTTTTAGTTTTTTTGTTGAAATCAAGATTTCAGACAAAGTCAAACAGCCTTAATTCAATAAACAAATTTATGAGATTTTTATATACATTTAAAATAAAAAACAAGTCGATGGCGACCCTATCATAAGAGAAGGGGTAACAAAAGGCCTCTCTCAGGTTTTAATGATTGCAAGAAAAATAAAACCATCAGTGATTTACATGTAGCTTTTCTCAGTGTTATTAAGTAAATTACTTTTGCAGCATGAGCTAGATTTTTTTTTTCTTTACGTTACTGTAGATGATGGCCAAATGTATGTAGGGTAGGGGTCATTAAGAGAACTTAAGACAAGGTACACAGTTCACAATAATATCTCTGGTGTTGTGTCAGTCTTGCGTCATTGTCGTGTCGGTCGTGGTCTGAGATTCTGGAATTATTCGGGAAAGATGGTTGCCTCACTTCTGATTCAAATTCTCATCATTCTGAATAAAAGTCAGGGTTTTGAATTATCCTCTGATTTTTAACATTATTGTTGGAAATGAAAATTCAATTATTAAGCTTGTACAGAGTTAATCCATAAGTTTTTGTTGCAGTTTCTCTTGGTTTGGATTTTTCTCAGAGCATTTGTTTCATGAAGCTTTGCCAGTTAAGCATTTAAATACTGAACTCTTGGCTTGAAATTGCTAAGTGTCCATGTATAACATGTGGTAATTATTGACATTATTTATCATCAGCATCACGCAGACAAAGGCAGCTGCACGGAATCACCATCTAGGTTAAGATAATGCATTTCCTGTGAAGATTGATATATATATATATATATATATATGTTTTTTGCCTAGAAAACATGTTTGGTGTTGATTACCTGACTAGACTTAACCAATAATTGACAATAGGTGGTTCGTGGGCCAAATTTGGACCATTACTTACTTTGACAGTTTCATGAAGAAAATTCAAGAGGCTTTTTTTGTCACATGGAATTGCAGACAATGACAGTGAAATGAAGGCGCAACAGCTCACTGTTGTTTGAAATGTTCATCTAAGTACGATGAATGGTAGATTATTTACTTCACTCATTGCGGTTGGTTTTGAGAAGGAAAAGTATGTCAAATATCTATTTCTTTACATTACATGTTAATCTTTTAAAACTCAAAATAAATATTGTCTTATAACAATTTTACAAGCTACAAAAATTTGTTCATGGCGGATTCTTAGTCCAAAAGTATCTTGTTTAGTCTCAAATGGTCACAGTTGTGCGGTTTTTCCTATTTATCATTCACCAGACGTATTTTTTTTTAATTACAGTGGGCTCTCAACTGCACACAGGCCAGTCAAGAGTAACTTTTACAAATTGTGCAGCATGAGATGTTTTTAAGCCCAAAGCTCAAGGGCAAGTTTCTATTTTTTTTATATTTTGAGAGGGCAGATTATTAACTGCTCTCTCAAACATTTTTGTCATCAGTATTTAACCCAGACCCCCATTACCTGTACTGGAGAATTCCTCTCTTTTGCCAGAAGTAGTGAAGCTTTTCCTTTGTCTTCTCCAGTCTATTTACACATTCATGACCTTCAGTCTAATGAGGTCTCAGTGTTTTGTCATTAATATTGATATTCCTCTCCACTACCCTTTTTGGGAGAAATTTTCTTCTAAACCTTTTTTAAATTATATTAAATGAGCTGTTCAACAACACCATTGACCTTCAGAGATTTATAATACTGTAGACTCAAAATTTACTTTCACTGTCAACAAACAATATAAAAAAAACAGATGAAAGGAAGGTTTAGGGTAAGGTTTCTAAACTACATAAAGACAAATATAAGTTAAATACATGCAAGGTTTCAGGAAGTATGCAGTACAATTATCTAACGGAGTAAATTGCACTTTGAAGTGCTCTTTGATTTTATATAAAAGGCTCTTCTGCAGTTGCAAGGAGTGGGTCATGAGTTAACTAGTATCAGTGAGGCATACATGCTTGTAAATAGAATTTTATTTTATTCTATGTTGGTTTTGGTGTTATTGTCCTGAAACAGATGCAGGTGAGAGGGTGATGGTAGAATCCCTCTTTATAAGAGGTATATGAGACCACTTCTAACAATAATATCAGTGATTACTGATTTATGCTATTTGTTTTAGTTTCATGTTGTCTGGTAATGAATTTGTGGTAATGATTTCCTGCTTCGACCAAAGTATGCATTATGTATGTTTTATTTCACTGAGCTCATAAGAGAGATTAGCTCATTTGGCATGTTATGTTGAAATAGCAATCATATCTGGGTTGTTCCTTTGCATCAATGTAGAAACAACTCAAATTAACACAATACAACACAATAATAAGTAACACAATTTAACCAGTTAAATCCATCATATTTTTTGGATAATAGATATGTCAAATTCTATTTAACTCATTCACAAATGGTAATGGGTCAAATAAGAGATGACATTTTGTTGTGTGCTGTGGTGTGATGTCACAATGTTACAATTACAAGGTGTTTGGTTGATAAATAAATAATAAGAAAAAAATGTCAGTATGCACAACCAGAATTGATTGAAAAGGCCCATCTGATTTAAAGGCTCGCTGTCAATTTTTTGTCTTTGCTTTTTTCTAGTCTAACAATATGGTATTAAAATTATCCACAACACTGTTACACAATCCAACAAAAACAAAACAATGTAACACAGTTTCAAAACAGTATTAAGACAACTGTGTGCACTGTGTAAATGTTCTCATTCACACACAGTTTAAAGAATTGAATGTGAGTCTGTGCATTTGGAGCCTGGTGAAGAGCTGAGAGGTTCATTGCTGAATCTGTGGGTTCAAGATCCAGTTTCATGGCTAGGTTTAATGTAGAGGACACATTTTATTGCTGTCTATGTTTAGACACAATGACAAATATTCTTTTGGTTTACTCAGCACAGTATTGTTGTCTTGCAGCAAAAAGGTCTTTGGTTTCAGTCATAATCCAGTCCTTGTTGGATACTCTTTTTAAAGTCACATTTCTTGTCAAGTTATGTGTCTGTGATTTCTGGCAACATTTAAGCAGCTTCCAAGGCATAGTATTTGCACGAACAATCCTACACTAGATGTTGAAGCTGCTCAGTGTTTAATAAGAGTGTAATGGTGCAAAACCCCCACATTACAAAAATGGGAACAAACACAGAAGAAAGAATATGGATCTTCATCAGCCCACTCTCTCCATCTCCTTGCAAATATTTAGGTCCCAGAACAACACACACCCACAAAGTCTGTCCTCCATTCTTTATATAGTTTGCTGCTGACTCTCATGCTTGCTTATTATCGTCTAAATAAAGACATGCCGAGTTGTATTCTTTTTAATTTGACAGAGCCACAGAGGGAGAAAAGGAAGGCCGGTTGATGATGAAGGGCTTGTGTGGGTGGATGGAGGGGATTCACTGATGTGCAGGCTTACCTTGGCTTTGAAACTTTAATCAGATGCACAGAGGTGCTCATGGGGTTTAGTGAGAGACACAGGGAAGGAAGAGTGAGGTGTGCTCTGCAGAGTGCCTGCATATGTACCTTTCATTGCTCCACTGAGCGGAAAATCATTACAGACCCAGAACCATCTTGAAGGGTATTTCCCACTGTTACAGCATGGATGGAGGAGGTGAGCCACTTAAAAAGGAAAGGTGTGATGTCGGGGTTTACATGATGGATCTCAAGATAAGACACTGACATGTTGTGTTGCTGTGTAAGCTAAGGTTCGTGTGCTGGTGGTGTCAGATGTTCATCCTCTCTCAGTGCAACTTTTTTTGAATTTGTTATTCCACATTTTAGCTATGATTACCATTTTGCACCGTATGCATTAGTAAGGGACTGTTTACATTGTTATTTAGCCTAGAAATTATGTCAAAGGAAAAACTGGGCCTTCACTGAATGACTTTGAGCCATGAATTTATCTTTTTTGAATTACACGTTTTGTAGTGTACACAATGTTACGTCAAGATATTATTACAAACGCCCCCTAACCACGTCCTGATCGACCATGTGAAAATTGAGCATGTTTGAAATGCTGCCGATTTAACCACTATTTGTACCCCATTCTGTCACACTGCACATGTCAGAACATACAGTCATGGAAAAAATGATTAGACCACTCTGCTGTTTTCTTCAATTCCTTGTTTATCTTAATGCCTTGTTCCACTAAAGGTTTATCACCTGGGGGAAACAATGAACACAAAACCATGTCATTTTTATACTGTATTTGTCAGTACAATGTTATTGCTAGTGATGTAGGAACAAAAGTGATTTTTGTCACTGTTTAAAGAAGAAATTAAAGAAAGAGTGGTCTAATAATTTTTTCCATGACTGTAGATACGGAGGAGAACAAAGTCAACATTATCAGAACTGACAGACCAGACTGATCATGTCTGTAAGGACATTTCCTTGTCCATACATGTTGTCATCTCCTTTTTACTTGTGTCTGCACATAGAATGATACAAATTGCCAGGGCATTGTGTCTCAGAGAGCAACTGTGATTATCTGCACCTCTCAAACTACTGGCGTTTTGTTCTTTTTTCTTTCTCCTTTAGTTTCATTACAGTACATTACATTGCACTTGGCAGATACTTGTGTGAGAACATGCCTTGTGAGTGTTGAACTGATTCCATCTGCTACTGCATGTCTTGTTTAAGTCATCAACCATTTAGAAACCTGCTTAAAAGAGTTCATGAAAAAAGCCGGGACACAATAAATGGTTCTAGAACTTAATAAATAGGTAATGGAGAGAAAATTGAGTGCCTTCAAAGCTGTGACTGGTGATAAGTCTGAGCAATGTTGATCAATGAACATGATTCCCTGAAAGGTTTTGTTTGCCGTGCGTGATTCCCCATTATTTGCAGTTGTTAAGTTGGGTTCTTAGTTTTAAAAATGTCGCACAAAAATGTGCTGGTATCGGTCTGTATCTTTTCAAACTTTGTGACTTGTGATTAAGTGCGATGTAGGCCGCCCCCAACTTAAGTCTGGTATGGTATTTCTGTAGTATTATATTTACCTGACCTGGAGATGACAACCTACACACATGGGATGTTAGTTTGTCATTTATTTTTATAAACTCCCATCTTACATTTCCCAGGCACCTAATCAAGAGGATACGCTGAGGCTTCTGGGTATTAAAAAGTGTTTAGAAGT
>JAFBJS010057447.1:0-25624 GCA_016785265.1 Paraplagusia blochii | reverse complement strand
TTTAGTTTTGTCCAAAATGTTTAGTTTTAGTTTAGTTTTAATTAGTTTTCGTTTTAGTTTTTGCGAGGTTTGAACAGAGACGAAAACGAAGGGTAGTTCATTTCTCATTTTAGTTAGGTTTGTTGGGACACATTTTCGTTTAAGTTAGTTATAGTTTTTTTTTTTATTTTTTAGTTAGTTTCAGTTAACGAGGAGTTTTTTTCAGTGATCGTTTTCGCTTTTTCGTTAGTTTTCGTTAACGATGATAACCCTGGTGGTTAGCACTCTCAGTGGAACCTGCCATCCATTTTTGGGGCAGTGGTGGCCTTGACTGAACCAGACTGAGGGTCCAGGGTTCTAAGACCCACAAACTGCCAGGTTACCACTGAGGTCCACTGACCACTCAATGCTCCCTAGGTTCTCATAGCTGCACATTGTTCACTTTGTTGATGACTTAAATACATAGGTAAAATTTCGTTGTGTGCAGCGGTGTGGATCACAATGTCACAATGACAAGGAATTTGCTTTCCTTCTTTCCAAACTGTGATATTCCTGAATTTGCAGGTCAGCTGATTAAATGACTAGGAACCACAAAGCAGCATCCATCACATGTTCATCCATCACAGTACACTGCATACAGCTTCAGAAATATTTGACCTATCCCTTTCAATCAGAATTCTGGAATCAGAAACTTCCAGAATTCCCAAGCCTCCACTAGAGAGAGCCACCATCTGTTTTAGTACTGTGAACGAAAAAATAAAACTTAAACTGGGTCTATGGTAAATGATTGAATTAGTGTTGCAAACACCAAAAGATCACTTGAGAACAACATTGTCCATGTCCCCTCCCAGATGTGTGTGTCCAGGTGTCTGCAGTGTGTTGGCAGGTCTCTGGTTGTCCTGGCGCTCATTTGCATGTTGTCCAACGTCCTGCTCCTGCTTCCTCAGATGAAGATCCACTTCCTGTTGGAGGGTCATGTGACAAGGGAGGCCACCTGGGCCACTGGCCTCTGGGCATCAGGGCTTCTGGTGTGTGTCATGTTTGTTTTGTTATTGTTGTAACATTGTGGTGAATTAGTGCTACATCCTCCCATTCCATCTCACCAGTCTTCTGTAGTCTTTGCCCACATACTATAGACAACACATAATTTTTGACCACAAATTACAGATAAAAAGGGGCACACCTTTGTAAAACATGGACCGAATAGTTGACCTTTAAAGATGTCTGACTTTTGGCGCATCAAAAGTAAAATGTCAAACTCATTTCAGGGTGTCAACCACAGAAGACACCTAAAAACATTTTATCATTAATTAGCACAGCCTGAAATGTCAATAGACACTGTGACGACTCCAGGATGATACTGGGACTAATGTGAGACAGGTTTTTTGATTGCACTTAATGTGTTTGTATTTAATAAAATTTCTCGTTTGCTTCCAGGTCCTCGTGGGAGCACGTTCTATTGTCTTTGGCAGCAAAACCAAAGGCTGTTGTGCGTTCAGAACCCAGGTGCGTCTCCTCTGGCTGTGTCCCATCTGAATAAACCTCCAGAATGCAGAAACTGATGTGTTACTGGATAATATATTTGATAAATTTAAAAAGTTTATGTTTTTCTGGGTTGGAATGATGGTGGTTCTTTAATACCACTTGTCTAGATGTTCCCACATCTCTGTCTCTGTCATCCTTTTCTGATCTGGAATCTGTAGCCACCTGTGTCCTCTTGTGTCCAGATGCTGCATCAGGTCCTTTCCTCCTGTCTTTGTCTTCTCGCTGCCTCCCTGTGTTGTCTGGTTAGTGTCACTGGTCTGGTCCAGGGTCCTCAATGTCTCTACAATACCACCACTGGTCCAACTTGGGGCGTCCCTCTCAAGCCAGATCCTGACAAGTGAGACACCAACTCATCTAAGTTTTGCTGTTTTTTTTTTTTACCACGTCCTGACTTCCTGTCTCTGTATCCCTGTCTGTTTGTCTGTCTCTCAGTCTGAATCTGTACCTGTACAACAGAACTCTGTGGTCAGTGTGTCTTCAGCCTCATGCGGTGGTGGAGTGGAACATAGTTCTGTTCAGTGTGATGGGAGTTGCCAGTTTGCTGCAGGCTCTTCTTTCTGCTTCCAATGTCTTTAACTCCTTCCTAGGAATGATCGTCGGACCAGGACTGTGCAAGAACCAGGTCTGAAAAAAAGCCCTGTTCACACCTGAGGGTTTAGAGCAGTCATTTCTGTCATTTTAACGAAGGGCCACATCAGCTATGGATGTTGAATACAAAAAAAATAGTATTTTATAAAAGGATAGTTTCCCACATTTGCACACAGGACTTGCAGAACAATCCTATCAAATATGAAGACTTACTATATATTTACTGGTGAAGCCCACAATGCTATACTGTAGTACAGTACAATACATCAGTCTGTGAAAATGCATTTACTGTTGTGAACCCAGGTTAAGATCATTGCACTAAATTTTCTGATGAATATGCGTCATTGTCTCGTCAACACTGCTCTCCATGGATGAGGGAACTATGTTGGATAAAAGTGAAAGAAAGGAAAGTCTCCGTTGCCAAACTCTCTTTCATCCAGAGCAGTCCAAAGTGATCCATTTTGGCATTGTCAACCTGCAGTGAACCCCCTCTATAACTCTTGTTGGCCTTGCTAACATTAATCTCTCATATCAAGGTGGGGGCCACAACATATGGTTCCATGGGCAGCAAATGGCCCGCTGGCCACTAGTTTGAAACCCCTGATTGAGAGGTAGATGAGAACCTCTGAGTTACTTGGCCTCATACTTCAATGTTCCCTTTATTTACCCCAGAGTCGATAAAACCAGAACAACAATAATAACGTAAAAAGACAATAAAGACAAAACTATTAATAATTATTTTAACTATTAGGAAAAAAGACAGAATGAAGGAAACAGTTGACCTGATGAGCTGATCTAATGCAGGACTTGATGTGATTCTTACATCGCTCAGTCCTTCATTCATCAGAGCCAATCAGTGAGCTCCTGACATCACTCTCTACGTCAACTGACTTTTTTAACATTTTTTAACATTAACTGTAGCTTTAAAGCCTTACTGAGGCAGTTATTTTTCTATACCGTGGTCAGTGTATGTAATATTAAAACAGTAAGCTTTAATATTAATATTGTTGTTGATGTTATTGATGTTATGTTGATATTATTGTTGTTGATGTTGTTATGATTATTGTCTGTTTGTGTGTGTGTTTTACAGGTCACTCCAACGCAAGTCTGACATGGACCTTGAACAATCAAAGAGTGGCTCCGTAGCTCAGTGGTTAAGGTAAAATTAACAGAATGGCTGAAACTACTGTAAGAATTCTGAAAACAATAGCTAACCAACATTTTGGGGAAGTGGTGGCCTAGTGGTTAAGGATGCAGACTTGGGTCCGGAGAGTATAGGTTCACATCCATCAGCTGCCAACACTTAAAGCTGCACACTGTTTACTTTGGTGATGGGTTAATACCGACTTTACACTTCATTGTGTGCAATGACATGAATCACAGTATAATCCAAAAGTTTACTTTCCTTCCTTCCAAATACAGAATTGTGTCATTGGATCACTCTGTTATCTATTGATAGCACTTGTGCACTTTAAGGACATGAACATAGAGTCATGTGATCAGCTCTTCTTCAGGAACAGATCAACTTTCTCTTCATACACACACTGCCTGTCAGTTCCACTGCCTTGTTGTAACTTATGGGTTTCAGTGACAAAACAGCTGACAGTTCTCTGGCTGTATTAACACTGTAAAGTTAGTTTTCTGCCCCCTATTGGACGCTTAAAGTTAAGCATACCTGTTCCTATTTTTATTTAAAGTTCAAATCTATATTATTTGATTAAATTTATATGGTATTTATTCATATCTTGTAAATATTGTTTTTTTTTTCTAGTGCAAAGAAATTCTGGTGTAAGAATTGTTGTTTTTGAATGTCTAAATAAATGTTTGTGCTTTGACCCCATTACTTTTCTCAGCAAAAAATATTTTGTTCACCTCACAATATTTATTAAACCAGTGCAGAAGCTGTTGCTGCAGTGAGATTTAAATCATTATAAAAGTGGATTCTTGTTTTCAAGTTGTTCTTTTACTCACTCGTGTTGGTAAATGCTTGGACGTATGTCTTACCGTCCTTGTACACGTTTGAGGGACAACTATATGTATGAACAGTATGCTGGGTATGTTCTACTTGGGTGTGAGTGCATTCTCTCCCTGCCTCTCTTTGTCCCTCTATCTGTCTGTGTGTCTTCCTATCTGTCTATCTACACTGTAGCTGTTTGTTTTGTACTGATGTTGGATCACATCTGTTTTGTACCAAGTTAATAAAGTTCCATTCAAAATCTATCTATCTATCTATCTGTCTGTCTGTCTGTCTGTCTGTCTGTCTGTCTGTCTGTCTGTCTGTCTATCTATATATCTATTTACTTCTCTGTCTGTCTGTCTGTCTGTCGTCTGTCTCCCTCTTCTTCCTCCCTCTTTTCCGTATGAAAGTGGGGGGAGTGAGACGACGCCGAGTGGGCGTGGCCTATGTACCTGTCTCTCAGGTAATTTAATCAGGAACAACAAAAAGTCTCTGAAGGCGGAAGTAGTGCAGTCACTGCTGTGAGGCGGAAACAACTTCGTCGTGACTTAAGACAAAACACCGAGTCCACATTGGGACTAAATACTTCGATATTTTGTCAACTATACTCGTCTCCGGCACCGGCAACAATGAAGGAACTGCGGTTCTCTGTCCCGCTGCTTCTCTGTGTCCTCGTCCACCTGTCCCCGGCGCTGGGCTGTGAAATGTCCACATACGACGACCAAAATGTGGTTCTGAGTGGCGACGGGGCGGGTAAGTATTTGGCCGAGTCCATGCCCGTGTCCAGTCGGGAGGCCTGCTGGGAGCAGTGCTGTTCCAATTCGGACTGTGACATGGCTCGGGTCGGTCGGCCCATCGACGGGCCGTGGCTGTGTGACCTGTTGAAGTGCGACAACGACTGCGTCCGCACGAACAACGGCCAGTTCCGAGTTTACGAACGTAAAGACGTAAAAACGGTCCTGCTGACGGAGGAAGAGGAACGAAGAAACTACGAGAGGATAGGTAAGAAGCCAGGGCTGGAGGGAGTTAGTACTGTGGAGAGTTAAATCAATAAAACCCCAAGACCAGACCTGGGCAAACTATGGCCTGGGGGCCGGATGCGGTCCATCAGCGTTTTAATCCGGCCCACCTAACTTGTCCAAATTATACTTTTAGTTTATATTATTGTTATCCTTTTACCTTTTCCCTGCAATGTCAGCATTTACCCAATAGATGGTCTCAAAGAGGCTAAAAGCATCGCCTGTATTCAACACTTAACTCATCATTTATCTTAGTTCACAGAAATACTCATTCTCTCTGATTCTGACCTGGTCCGAGACCTGTGTCCGGCGAGTCAACATAACTGTCCAGGCCTGTCTTAGACATATACACACACTGATATAAATATCTAACACAGGTGTTTCCATCAGGGATATACTAATACTCAGTTGGATGTATCTTTGACGCTGCTTCAACCTGCTTTCTGTTTGGTGTAGAAAATGAAACACAATTTTTTGAAATGTTCTTTCAGGAAATAGAAACAAAATCAGGTGTGTTAAGGTAATTGATTAAAAATTAAAGCTAAAATTGACATTGACTTGTTCCAACATTTGTAACATCAATTATTATTGTCTTCCTTCCAGGGAAATACAGATGCATTGTGTTATTGGATTTTTATTATTGGAGGAAAAAAAAACAATATTGATCTTGCAGATTTTACAATAATATCCACTTTCCGATACTATTACTTGCTCTTAGACTTTATTTTCAATGTAGTTTTTTATTGCAAATGACATTGGGGTGCAAATTAAATTCAGACAAACCCTGTAATTACTCCAGAATGGTGGTAACAAAGGCCCAGATACCCAAGGAGGGTGTAACATCAGTAACAACACAATTGAAGTTGTTGGGCCTTTTGCTTACATGCAAATAGGTTCAATGTACTCTCACGTAAGTAAAGGAAGGAAAGTAAACTCCGTGTCAGTGTGACCCACACCACTGCGCACAATGAAATGACACGGTTTTTACTTTTTTATACAATTTATTATTATACAATTTAAGACATTGGCGTGAAATTAAATGATAACAGGGTTCTTCTTATGGCTACTCCGCATAAACTTGGGCACAAGTCTACACAACACACACACACACACGTCGAACGTTCACATTATTTCCGTTATTTACCAACCGGCCGCATATTATTTTTTCATGTTACCCACTAAATATACTTTTCTCATATTGTCCTTATGAAATAAACTGATTTAATGGTGATTAACAGGATGTAACCTCTGAAAGTGATCATCTCAGAGCCTTCAGCTGTTTCCCTGTTTGTTTCTCTGTTTGTTTGTTGCTACCACTGATTGTTGGTAATCATCATTGACCTTAGACTGATAATCTGGCTTTGTTTATATTTAGTTACATGACACCAGTTCAGGTACAAAAAGGTGTGCCCTCAGCATGCATCAGGTCCGACCGGTCACTCTGGTATTTTTCAACTTGGCGCATATTGAACATTGTTTTCCTGTTTTTTTTTCATGTAAATGTATGCTAGTCATTGGAAAGATATTTTTCCAGAACTAAAGAGTGAAACCAGGGAAACCTGTTTTTTTATACATTTCTAATGTGAAGTTTGTTCCCATTTCTGACCATTTCTCCTGTCTTTCTCTTCTGAAGCTATGTGCAGTTTGGAGAAGATAGTGGGTAATTGCCGGGCTTCTTTTCCAAGGTTTTACCATAACATGGCGACTGGTACCTGTCAGAAATTTATATACGGTGGCTGTGGCGGAAATGCCAACAACTTCAAAACCATTGAGGAGTGTGAGGCTGCCTGCAGCGGTGTTACAGGTAGGCAGGACAAGCACCACACATGCACACAATTGATTAATGTGGTTTTAGCCTATTTATGTATATTATGTTCTTTGAAAATCTAGAATGATATTTTGATGCCACTGAATGTATAATATGTAGTGCTCTAAACAAAAAGTATATACAGAAATTTCTGGACTATAAGCCGCAACTTTTGTCACACAATTTCAATCCTGCGGCTTATGCAGAGATGCATCTAATGTATGCATTTTTTCTAACTGCTCGAGCAGAAAAGGTAAGAGTGAGACAGTCTAGGAAGACGCAAGTCACAACCACCAATAAACACCATAGAAGAAGAAGTTTAACGTATGGTAACGGGCTTTGTACTGACCCTCATCATGGAAAATGCAAAAAGGCACATGCAGCTTATAGTCAGGTGTGGCTTATGTATGTGCAAAATGTATTTTCCTTTAATAAATGTATTGGGTGCGGCTTATTGTCTGGAAATTATGGTGATTTCGTCCCCATGCCAGTCCTCTGTGGTAACAAGTTTTGAAGTGTGTTTTGTTTTGCTGATGTCATATTGTAAGTTAAAAAGCATCACAGCACAAATAGAGAAACCTTATAAACCTATTTTTATGTCTTCCTTTGTTCATGACTGTCTTTGTCCATTTCTCACTGAAGACACTGTTAGTTCTCCAAAACGGGCAAACAAAGAATCTCGTGACGTTCCTGTTACCACAGGTAAATAATTTAGACTTATCAGTGACCAATGCTCGAAGACCAGAGGTCAATAATAACAATCATTTTCCCTTCTCTTTTAACACCAGTTGAGGTTGACACTGCTGCAGACGCTCAAGTGAAAGGTAAAGTCTGTTCGGCGATTATGGGTGAAAGGAACAGGCTAACAATGTTAATGAAAGAGAAAAAAATATTTTATGTATCGTTATATTTAAAAAAAAAAGGCAGTTTTCCACAGTTTCTGTGTGACACAACACTGTAGATCAGTGCAATAACAAATGAAACGTTGAAAAATGAACCAGAATAAGTCTGTGGACCAGAAGTTTGAGAACTGTGGGATTTACCAATTTGATTTACCAATTTACGTGTAGAGCAAACACAGTGCCATACTCTAGTACAGTAAAGTACATAAATCGGTGAAAATGCACTTACTGTGATGGTCCATTACATTAAATTTATTTTCAGATGAACATCTGCCATCAGTGCGTTATCAAGCTGGTGGTTGATCAACACTGGTCTCCACGAATGAGAAAACTACCTTGGATGAAAGTGGAACAACAGAAAGTCTACATTGCGATAGTCCCGTTCATCCAGAGCAGTGTTCACCACTGAGTTCATCACTTCATTAATATTAAACTTTAATATCTAGGTGGGGGCAGCAACACATTGGTCTACGGACCGCAAATGGCCCATGGGCCGCAAGTTTGCGACCAGTGGTGTAGAGACTGTAGATTTAAAAAACATAGAGATGGTTAGGATGTTTTGGTGACTTTGTTTTTAGTCAAAAAAATCAGGTTGTTTCTTTTTCAGCCCCCAACTTTTACTTTGAAATCTCTGTATATGTGGATGTCTTCACTACAATCTTACGTGAATTGGGAACTTCTACAGGTTGATTTCTTTTTTTTTTCCTTTTGTTTTTACAGGGATGTCTGCTGATGAATATTACCGTAAGTTATTTCTGTTATGTTATCAGTCATCACTCTTTTAACATTGTTCCGTGTTCTGTGACTGAAGTGAAGGTTTGTTAAAGGCACAGAATTTCACATCTCACTCAAAAGGCTTTGTCATTGCTGATGACGTAAGAAGGTGTGTTTTCACCAGACTGTGAAACTAACACAGAGCTGCAAATGTCACAAACTGGAGTCTTGTGAAATAAGCTGGAATGTCCCTGTTGTGTTAACTGATCACTTCCTGCTTTGAAGTTTTAAGAAGAGAAAATGACTTCTTGCTGTTTTTACTCATCGTATTTTACCTCAACACAGGGACGTTCTCATTTAGAAACATAAAAAAATAAGAGTTTTGCCAATTACAAACATGTGTGAAACATCTTTATGACAAAGAGAAGCCCAGGCCACACTAGCATCACTTCATTAAAACAGTAATTGAGACTGTGTCTTTCAATACACATTAGGGTTTACACTGAGTGATTAAAAATGATCAATACCACTGCGCACATTTTAAAAACAATCTTTGGTTGATACTCTGTGTTCCAAATTATTATGCAAATCATCTTTTCTCAGATTTTCCAATATTATCTATGTGAATGGCAGTCATCCTGGTTTTTCAGTCACCAACCATTAGAGTACAATTCAAATGTTTTTGAATGAACTTCCCAATGATAATAGTACATTTAAAAAAATAGAAATCACAACTGCACCCAAAACGCATGTTCCAAATTATTACGCACAATTGAGTTTCCTCACATTTTATTGGTATAAAGAAGAAAAAATAGTTAAGTGTGAAATTATAAACCGCAGGGATTAAATTAGGGATCCTGAAAGGGTTGACAATCTCTCTCTCCATGATACAAGCCCAAAACATCACTCCGCCACCTCCTTGTCGGCACCGCAGCCTTATTTACATGTGATGTGATGGATAGTGGAGGTCGAAACGATGGCTTTCGCACCCTGGCAAATCCCTGGAGGACTCTGCATCTTGTTGTCAGCTTCAAAAACGTGTCTGCTGCTGTGATGGGGCTCTTTTACATCTGTATCAGACGTATTTGCCTGTTAGAAAGAGTCCTGGATTTTCATTAATCAGCGCACACACGCGTGTCCTACGAATCAGCTACATATGTCTTGATAGTGCGATGATAATGTTTCTTGACCATTTTGTTTGTCGTCATTCCTTGACCCAAACATTCAACTATTTGTTGCTTTTCAACAGCCGAAAGCTCTTGCTTCTTCTTGCCCATCTTGGTTGAAAATGGTAGCGTGCTTAATAATGTGGACCAACCTTCTTTAGTAGTCTACCCTTTAATTGGACTAGAAATGACAAACTTATTAGCACAGGTGTCTTCAATTGGTTTCAGTGATATACAGAGCCATGATACACATTATCATTCATGAGTTTAAACTCACAAACAAACAATCTTACGTCACCACTGACATGAACACTGTTTGCATAATAATTTGGACCACAGTGTAGTGAGGATGAATGAGTGCCACCATGAGAACACACACATAGAACTATGTCCGTATGTTCTGGTTTTGTCAGAGTACTGTGAGGTCGAGCCTGAAGTGGGTCTCTGCAAAGCGGCATTCACAAAATGGTACTACAACAGCAGGACAGGTGAATGTGAACAGTTCACCTACGGAGGCTGCCAGGGGAACAAGAACAACTACGCAAGCAAGGAGAGCTGTGAGAGCACCTGCTCAGGTGACGCACGCGCACACTGATGGCGCCTTAAATGTAAATTAATGAATAGCGTCCGACTGGCAGCAGTAAACACCACTCACATCAGGTTTTTGTTGAACATAAGTGATAAAAACCTAGGCTTCACCTTCCAGTGAAACCTTAGACTCTTGCTGCTCGTCAGTTCACAAATGACACCACGTGTGTGACTAACGATGATTATTCTTGCCCACAGGGTCAGCTAACCCATCATTTAAGAAGTCCGATGATGACACAGCAGAATACGAAGGTTTGGATGATGACGAAGAAATAATGACAAATAATTGTTCCAATTAAAAAGAATTTCGAACAATAAAATTATCTTTGTCCTTGTGTCTCAGAAAAGTGTATGGTGTCTCCTGAGGTTGGACCGTGCCGGGCCGCCTTCCTGAGTTTCTACTTTGATTACCAGTCTGGCACCTGTCAGACTTTCCTCTATGGTGGTTGCCAGGGAAATGGAAATCGTTACAACAGCATGGAGGAGTGTATGTCTCAGTGCAGGCTTGACGGTACAATCATGTCATTGTTTCTCCTAATAATATTGATGTTAATGTTAATCATATCAGGTCACATGTACTGGATCATTCACGCAACCTTAGTCCGTACAATGTTTGTCCTTGTGTCTCAGAAAAGTGTATGGTGTCTCCTGAGGTTGGACCGTGCCGGGCCGCCTTCCTGAGTTTCTACTTTGATTACCAGTCTGGCACCTGTCAGACTTTCCTCTATGGTGGTTGCCAGGGAAATGGAAATCGTTACAACAGCATGGAGGAGTGTATGTCTCAGTGCAGGCTTGACGGTACAATCATGTTATTGTCTCTCCTAATAATATTGATGTTAATGTTAATCATATCAGGTCATGTTAACTGGATCATTCACGCAACCTTAGTCCGTACAATGTCTATCCAGTATGCATGTCCTTTTATAGATGTAACATCTGTCCAGAAAAGCGTAACGTCAGTCTGTTGACTTTTTTTTTTTCAGGACCATTTTTCCGTCACAATCAAGCACGCAGTCGTTGGACAGCAGGTCAGCTTTGTCCCAACTATGGACTGTGATATATGTGTATATACAGTGCCCTTCGATAGTCTTGGTACGGCAAGGGCAATTCCTTTGCTTTTGTTGTACACTAAATACATTTGGGTTTTAGATCAAAAGATTAATATAAGACAAAAGTTCAGAATTTCCAGCTTTCACTTCATGGTATTGACATGGTATTGGCGCGCTTGGGGGGTGTGTGTATTGATTGAAAATTGGCATAATCAAAAAATAAATATATAACAAAATGAAAAACAAAATTATAGGCTTTAGCGCACTTTTTGTACCATAATTGATCTCGTACAGGCCCACTGGTCTGCCAAAAGGTTTTTAAACTATATATGGTCTCTCAAAAAAATAGACACAAAGTGCATTTAAGTCAATGCTGTGTGTATTATGATACAAACAATAAATAATGATCTTCGTAACGTGGACCAAGTTCGGTTGTGTCGTAGTGCAGGGGATCTGTGGGTGTACTTTGCTTAGTGCTGCAATTAAAGGGAAAACATCTGTTACTGATGCATCAGAGGAGCTGAGCTCCTTAGATTCCAGGGTCAAGTGCATTGCAGATTGCCGTCTGTAAATCTTTTCCAGAATTATTTTTAAAAAGGTCCACACTGTAGCCATATTGGCAGCAAGTTTTTTTCTGGCCTCATTATACCTTGTTAGGGCCAAAAAAGCAAAATGCATGCATATGAGGCTCAGCTAATCCATCTAGGAGAATATAAGTTGACACTAAAAGAGACAGAGAGCGAGCCAGATTTTAGGAGGAGGTACCCAGGTTAAAATAGAACCACCACCTTAAGACGGTGCTGTCAACCATGTCTGATTGTCCTTTCTCCTCCAGCCTTCTTCCTCTTTGTCACGCTGGCAGCCATCTCTGGTCTGATGTTGCTTGCACTCATTCTCATCTCTCTGAGACGTCGCCGTGTGTCTCGCCGCTCATCACTCAGGTACAGTTAACCTGTGCAGCAGTAGCTGACACCGCATAAATAATAAATTAAGGCAACTGTTCACATATAAACAAATCTAACCTTCAGAAAAATCATACCTTACAGTGATAAGGAGGAGCTGCTGCCAGATGAGCAGTCATCAGTGGAGTCCCTCAGCATCCCACCCAGTCCTCAAATCTGAGGCCTTAGTAGGTCCAACAGTGTCCACTCCACACACAAACCCTCAAAACCTTCACACTTCCTTCCTTCTATTTAAGTAAAGACTTAACAGAGCTTTGGTTTTCCAACCTGTTGATGTCTATTTACTTTCACTGTCATTTATCCTGTGTGTGATTGATAATTATGTCTGATGTCAGATTTTGGTAAAAGTCCTAAAAGGATTATTGACGAGCGCTCCATATGGACCACAGAATAACTCAGTTAGTGAATGTATATTTTTATTTTCATCGGTTACTGAAGGGAACTGCTTTTCTGACTTAAAAACATTGATGTTTTTTTAATGAAATTGTTTTAATGATTGTTTGATGTGATTGCACATACCTTTAATGTGACGAAGTAATAAAGTTACGATTTCTTTCTACACAAAATAGTCTTTAAATATAGACCTTTAGAGGGTTTTCAACTGATTGGTCTGGAAATGTCGTGAAGTAACTTGTTTCTATATATGTGCATTCTTGAATATTCAGGGACGTTGTATGCTAGTTTTTACCTGTACTCTGGTCTGAATGAATCTAATCAATAAATATAATACTTTCACGCCTCTATGTTGGAAAATTAATGCTGAGACCTGAGTAGATGTAAATAATAATTCCCTGATGTTTAATGCTGAAAATGAGCACAACAAAGGCAGTGGACACAGCAATGGTTACAGCCAAACATGCCCATGTCTAATGTTGCCCCATACTCTCGCTCAGATTTTTTTTATCCAAAAAAAATCAAGGAGATCATCAGGACTTTTCCCTTCAAAATCAGCCATGCCATACATTACAGTCAGTTCTGTTTTCAGTACAGGATAATCAAACAAGATGACGTTGTCGGAGGTTATCCAATCACGGTGCACCTGAGCAGTTCACGTGACATGCCAGTTAGCTTCCACTAACATCACAATCTGGCGATGATCTTGGACTGAGCTAACTGAATTATGATTGGATAAAAGGTTTTTATCCAACTTTTGAATGTAAAAACTCTTTTTATACTTATAAGAAAATAATTATACAATTTTATTAAAAATTATTTATGAATAAATGTGTGTTTATGAGCATGTTTAGGCCAGCAGAGAGGGCTTTGCTGGCCCTAACAGCCTACCACTGATGTGTGTATACATACAAATGTGTGTATATATCACTTTCACTGATCATTGAGCAATTATCATGAATTAATCTATGATCAACCCAACGAAAAGCTTGTAGGCTTTCAAATACCACTCTCACGCAAACAGATAAAACAGGGGTGTCAAACTCAATTTCACTGTGGGCCAGAATTAAAAACTGACATAAAGTCCAAGGGCCAGACTCAATATATACAGTATATATTGAGAAATTAACAGCAAACGTGCATGTTTTCCTTCTCCCCAGATATTAAATATTGTTTTTTCTTTTGGAAACATTGAACCTGGAACAGGTTTCTCATGAGAAAACAATTCGCACATCAGTGGTATTTAATGTAAAATCTTTCTACAGAACAGAATACATGTGCTCTAAAAAAAACCATGCATTATTAATAAAACAAATTCTGAGAGTATATAAGGTCCACATACTGGAGGGCAAACTCTAGTACACATTTGATTTTATTTCGCGGGCCAAATATAATTACACTGCGGGCCAGAGTTTGACACCTATGAGATAAAAGGTGAATATCATGTGGTGTCTTCGTAATCAAAGTCACGTGTCCACGTCCAATCACTTAGGAACTAAAGTCATGCGCACCTATTTAGACCCGGGCCTATTTCCGTGCCGTCCTCTCTAACCTGAGCGGAAGGAGTAAAGATGGCGCAGAGCTGGAGCAAATTAGCGGAAGAAGCTGCTGTTGGTTAGGGTAACCATCAGAACTGTTGAACACCGACAGCATTAGAAACATTAACGGACACCGTCGGTCAAAACGGCCGCAGTTTAGAGTCTGGTAAGTGACGTCATCTCCTCTCTTGTTTGCAATCACGCCGTGCTATTAGCATTTATTGGTGGGCTAACGTGTCGAGTCACGGGCGTTTTCGTTGCGGGAAGCGTTCCCGTTATAACTCGTCGTTTCTACCACTTAGTGGGACTTGTTGATGGCTCGCGACGTGGGACTTATTCTCAGATACGACCGCTTCGTTTTAGGGCGTTATTCCGCGGTGTATACCAGCTGCTGCTAATGCTAATCGAAATCGCCACTTTCCTTTTTGTCGTTCAGTTTTATAATACCAGCCTATGCCCGTTACGTAGGCTGTTACGTCTTCAAACCCCTGAGTTGTTTTAATACCAGGGCTGATGAATTCACACATGTAAGTTCTCAGACAAATCACGTGATTTGAGGCATTTGTTTGTTGTGTTTGTGTTGCAGCCTAGCTAGAGTTCAAGATTTGTTCTAAAACATAGTGAGCCCTTATATGACTGGATGTTAATATCACTAATTTGTTTTGCTTATTTCTCTCTCTACGTATGTCCGTGTATGTGGGTGTGTAATGTTGTAATTTCGGTGATAAAAATGGTCGAAACTTTGCCAGTGCTTAGGTAAATCAGTGTAACAACATGGAAAACATTCGCTTTAGAAGGGAGATTGTTTTCTCACAAGAAGAAATGCTAGATTAAGATGGTTCGGACCATCTTCAGTCTTAGCCAGTATGTCTTCTCCTGAGAAGTGAAGGTTCTGGAGAGGTTTCAATTTAAAGCACTTTGACTTCTTAGTCTTTTATCATAACTTGGTATCATTTGTCCCTGAATGAGTTGATTAGAGGGACAACACAGACAGGAAGATTTGGAGACAAAGCTTGACAGATTTAGATGGTTTGGACAAGTTCAGAGGAGGGACAGTGGATACATTGGTATAAGAATGATCACAACAGGCTCTGACCTCTGACTGAGTACAGTATTTGATGTTTGTATGTATCATGAGGGGAAAGTCTTCTAACATAAAAGCATCCACTTTTATTTTTTGTTACATAGGTGATGATTTAAAATGGGTTTCACCTGCAACGTGTTTATACCAAACGTTTGTCTTTTTGTTCCAGGTGGTGATGGCAGAGCACCGCGGTGAGTGCATGTGGAAGAGGCATGTGATAGAGCAGCTGAAGCTCCGAGACCGTGTACAGAGACATGCTTTTGAGGAACTCATCCACCAGTGTACGTTCACTCTGACAATGCTCACTTGTGGTCACACGTTAAGTTTGGAATGCGTTGTCTCCTGCCGTAGTATTTACTCTTGTTATTGTTGCTATTGATTTGCTGACTAAGCACTGATTCGCAGTCAGTGCTGACACCTCATCTGTTGAATCATGTGTATGTTTAGACTTTTTGTTTATTTTACACATTTGTCCCTCGATGAGGTGATGAGAGGGACAACACAGACAGGAAGCTTTGGAGAAAAAGCTAGAGAAGCCAGATTGAGATGGTTTGGACATGTCCAGAGGAGGGACAGTGGATACATTGGTAGAAGAATGATGATAATAGCCGATATATAAGTTATGTCATAACGTCAGCAGTGGTGGCCTGGTGGTTAATATAATGGACTTGGGTCTATAAGGAGTCATGTTCGAATCAACCAGCTGCCATGTTGCCACTGAGGTGCTCTGAGCATAGCACTGTCCCCACCCACATTACTTCTTGTGAGCTCACCACCCACAGGAAGGCTCTTAATATAGTGCAATGTGATTTAGGTGGCTCCAGCTGCCCCTGCAACTCAGTGGAAGACAGCTAGATGAAGATGAATGTCCAATTATACAATTCCAAACTTGTTTTAACTTATTATTCTATCTGTAATTATCTATATCCCATAATGGGGGATAACTATAATTGTAGTTGTTGAACATATCAAGAATATCAACGCCGTGGCCAATATCAGGTGTACTTGTTCTACAGATCACAGGTTGCTGGAGAAGTCAGACCTTCAGGCTGTCCTGAGTGAGCGATACCAAGGTGACAAATATGATGGCCAGAGAGGGCATGATAATAGGTGAGCCTGGGGGACTTTTTTTTTTTTTCTGTGGCTGATGCTGGAAATGGTTTTATGGCTGATGCCAAATCAATTGTTAATTTTCTTCCAGCGTGGCTGGGGACTTGAATCGCAATGATGCTCTACAGCAAGAAATGGCTCAGATGAGAATCAAACATCAAGAGGAGCTGACAGAGCTGCATAAGAAACGAGGAGAGGTGAGTGATCTTACCTTTACTGTTTAAAAAAAAAAAAAGAATACACAGCACTCTGAATCTGGGGGAAAATATGTTAAGTACGATGTTTTACATTCATCCAGCCTTGTTTGATCTTGTATGTCCGTTGCAGCTCGCACAGAGTGTCATCGAATTGAACAACCAGATACAACAGAAGGACAAAGAAATTCAGAGCAACGAGGCCAAGTCAGTATGACAGTCTATGTGTGTGAGGAGGCTTTTGTTGTTCATGCAAACAGCCTGTGGGTGTTATTTTGTGATAACATCTAAGGATGTGTGTAGAGCTTGGGCTATTCACGGGTGATGAGGTCACAAGGTACAAAGGTTTATACCAGTCTATACCAGCACAGCTTATTCACCTAGTACAAAATTGTGGCATATGTGGCCTTGTCATTCCCTGAGTGGCGGTGTGTCTGTCATCCAGAGATTTCTACAGATAATGGCCCAACAATGGGAAAATGCAGATTGGAACGCAACATACAATGCATCCCTTGTGACTGCATAAGTTGTCTATGTGTTGGCAGTTCATTATACAACATTCCTCCTTAAGACACACTAACTACATGGGGCTCATTTCCTTTTCCCACAATATGGGATTTTCAGTCAGGGTTATATTTTAGAAAAAAAAAAACATTCTTATTCTGTTTCTTTGCCACCGAAACATATGGCCTAGTTATCACTGTCTATACAATTTTGAGAAATATGTTTTATTTCTTATTTACAGTAAAAATATATTTTGAAATAACATAAGCAGCCTCTAAGTTGTTCCCTCTTCCTCCATGTGTCGCTGTTAGGTTACTGGAGTACCAGCAGCAGATCAATGACCTGGAGGGAGACTGTCGGGAGCTCAGGAATTACCTGCAGGTACACCTGGAATAACCACAGTTGTAGTCTGCATGGTGTTAAAAAAAGGTGGTGATGGTGATAGTCAGTGATGAGCAGTAAAAGGTCTGATTACCCACATTCCTCTCCTCCTGCCCGCTGGCTCCCAGCAGCTTCTGCTTTCATCTGTCACCGTGCTATAGTGGTGCAATGGTGGTTCCGTGAGCTGTTGACATACAGGAAGTGACATCAGTATGTGGGTCTGTACCAAGACAGTACAGACTCCTTGATGACTGACATCCAACAGAACCAATAACTATGGAGTGTCAGGCAATGGAGAGGAAGGGTGCTGATCTCAAGTTTTCAACCTGAGACTATCATCATCATCACTGTAGTTGTTATGGTGATTTACATATGTCCTGTTTTGTGGGGTTTTTTTTTCCTCCAATTTTGTGAAATCATTTTCTGTTTTTCTGCAGGACCTGGAACGAGCCAATCAGACACTTAAGGATGAGTATGATGCCCTTCAAATCACCTTCGCCGCCCTGGAGGCAAAACTGAGGAAGACAACGGAGGACAACCAGGAGCTGGTGTCACGGTGGATGGCTGAGAAAGCTCAGGAGGCAAACCGACTGAACGCTGAGAATGAGAAGGAAGGCAGGTAGGCAGGAACGGCAGAGATGGGACTGTGTCCACAAGAACCTGTTCTCGTCTATAAACACTGCTCCTTGTTTAGACGCAGACAAGCCAAACTACAGAAGGATCTGGCAGATGCTGCCAAGGAGCCGCTGCCAATTGAACCGTGAGTATCCTGGACATCAGCGTAATGTTGGATGAAGCAGAGTTGTCCATTGCACATTCTGTTGATCAAAATATGATAAGTGTTTCTTTGCATTGAGCAGTAATGAGGCTTTTATTTTGAATAACTGTAACTGGTAACAAAACATTATTAGTAATAAACCTCTACATGGCAGCTTTTTATCTAATTGATGTATGTTGATAACCGCAATTGTTTGGAGAATTATGGTTTAAGCAACTCATACAGGGGTTGATACAATTAATGAATATTACTGTTAGACTGTTGTCTGTTATTATCAAATTTCCCCATGGGAGGACTCTGAGGACACAGAGTTCCTTAATGTCTGTCTCTACTCTACAGTGATGATGACATTGAGGTTCTTGACCCAGGAAAAGGTGGCGAGACATCACCTAACAGACCAAACAGCAGGACACCAAGGTGTGAAGATTTCACCCTCATTCTTCTTCCACTCGTCTGTTATAAATTGATTGACATTTAAGTCCTCCAACTGAAACTTGTCCAACTTCTGTTTTGTTTATAGTAAGAAAATAGCTCAGCCGCCCCCTGGTGGTCTCCTCGACTCCATCTCCAACATCTTTGGGTTCGTTGTTCTTCCCGTCTTTGTCCAACACATTTTATTCACACTACAACACTGACCTCATACTTGTTTGACTGGTGTTTCTATCAGCAGACGTCGATCAACCAACTCTTTCAGCACCTCACCAGAAAACACAGAGACATCGTCGGGAGTCTGTGCTGAAGTGCGAGTCCCAACCACTGCTCTGCATGTCTTTGTAAGTAGTTTTTTTTAAAATGACTTGAAATCTTTTACAGTCCTGGTTAATGGCTTTTCATAAATATCTGTTTATCGTGAATGTTTCAGGAAGCACATGAAGGTGAGGTGAATGCTGTCCGTTTCAGCCCTGGCTCCCGCCTCTTGGCTACTGGTGGAATGGACCGTAGAGTGAAGCTGTGGGAGGTTGTTTCAGGTGAAAACAACACTATCTTAACGGCAAACAAATCTATTCACATGTAGCACAAAGTTGACTTTATTTGTTATGTCTGACACAGGTCGCTGTGAGTATAAAGGAGCTCTCACTGGCAGCAATGCAGGAATCACCAGCATCGAGTTTGACAGCGCTGTGAGTCTACTGTATAGTTGGGTGGGACAGAAAACCAAGTTAATTTAGTGGCCAAATGCAATAATTGCTAATGAAATTTAGAATTGTGTGTACACACATTAATAATTTCATCATTCTGAATCTGTATACGCATGTTAAGTGTGATTATTTTATGAATGCTCTAACAGGAAGTGTTGTCCTCAGGGTTCTTACCTTCTCGCTGCATCCAATGATTTTGCCAGTCGCATCTGGACGGTGGACGACTACAGACTGAGGGTAAGACGTCTGCCCCATCAGCAGTTTGACCATAATGATTGAACCAGGAAAGCCTAGTCAGGGGACAGACGTGCCCAGTCGTCCCTCTGGTGGTCAATGATGTTCTGTAAAAGGTCTGATTTAAGCTCCTCCTTCCCAGCTGCCATGTTTGGCTCCCAGCAGACTCTTATCTATTTACTCCCATCGTGCACTAGTTCAGCAATGATGGTCTAAGAGGCTGCTGACACATAGGATGTTGCATCACAGTGTGAGTCTATACAGAGACTCTATAGATTCAGAGTGATGATGGACATCCAACAGGGCCAATAGTTTTGGAGCTTGAGGCTGAGAGGGCGGAGCCTAAACATGATCTCACCCTGTTACTGAGACCACAGAAACAGTATCATGTAAAGACTCTCTGAGTGTAAGGACAATAATTTTGTTTAACTAATGTAAAACAAAGTGTAGCAACAGCTTTTATTTGTTTTGTTTTTTTCCTGTCATTCTGTCTTTTGTCCGTCTTTGCCAACTGTCTCATTGTCTCTTTCCTCTCTCAGCACACACTAACAGGTCACAGTGGAAAAGTCCTCTCGGCTCGCTTCCTTTTGGACAACGCTCGTATTGTCTCTGGAAGCTACGACCGAACCCTTAAACTCTGGGACCTACGCAGCAAAGTCTGTACGTGATTGGTCGGTTTGGTTGTTTAAAGTTTTAGTCACACGTTAAATTTACTATGAGCAGAAGTGACTTCATATTCTTGCTCTTATAACGCAGGTATGAAGACAGTGTTCGCCGGCTCCAGCTGTAATGACATTGTTTGTACTGAGCAGTGTGTGATGAGTGGACACTTTGACAAGAAGGTTCGATTCTGGGACATTAGGTGAGGCACGAGTGAACACCCTGAATGGTTTGGACTGATGACATTGTGAACAGAGGCTGTGTTGTATTGACAATATTATTATATTGACTATCAATACATTAATATTATATTGACTTTAGTGAAAGTACAGGTTTTGCCCATGGTTTTCCAACTCTTTGCTATGACTTCTCAGGGCAGAGAGCATCGTCCGAGACCTCGAGCTCCAGGGCAGAGTAACGTCTTTGGATCTGAACCACGACAGAACCGAGCTACTCACCTGCTCCCGGGATGATGTCATCAAAATCATTGACCTACGCACAAACGCCATCAGACAAACCTTTGGGTCAGTGGCTGTCCATGAATCTATGTTGCCTTCAAATCCTCTGGGAAAGCAGACATTTTCATGCACAAATGCTCCATCTCCGTCCAGTTGACTCTACAGACATTTTTCACTTTATTCAGTTTTCCACTGTGTGTGTCTTTGTGTCTTTAGAGCCCAGGGTTTTAAATGCGGAGCAGATTGGACCAGGATCTCCTTCAGGTGAATTTTGTACCTTACTTTGTTCATGTGCTTGTGAAGCTGTGGTCATCTGACTCCTGTCTCTCACGTTCTAGTCCGGATGGTAACTATGTGGCCGCAGGCTCAGCTGATGGAGCGCTATATGTTTGGAATGTTTTAACAGGAAAGTTGGACAGAACCCTGGACCGGAACCACAAGTAAGAATTGATCGCGACCATTGATCATTGGCATCCTGTATTGGTGGGAATTAACTTTGACTTCTCTCCTTATCTGCAGCTCTGCCATCAACGCTGTGTCATGGTCCCCGTCTGGAACGTACGTGGCCAGTGTGGAGAAAGGAAGCAAGGCCATCCTGTGGTCAGACATGTGACTGTGTGGCGCAAGTCCACTTTGTGGAGACAGAGACTCTGATGCTGCTGCTTGAAGCCACATGTTTACTTGTTTTAAAAGTGTAAAACCTGTCATAAGACTGCCACCACTGTTAAAAAAAAAAAAATAATAATGGTTCAGTTGCAGTTTCAGCTGCACAATTTCAACAATGTTGGACAGTCACACCTCCAGCTCCTCGTGCCCTGTCGTTTCTTCATATCCAAAACGCCAGACTGGGACTTGGTTCATACATACCTGGTTTTAACACTGTTGTATTGCACATACAAATACTTAACTGTTTCACTGTCTGTTTATTGGTAACTTGGCGGTAGTGGGATTCGAACCGGGGACCTTGCAGACCCAAGTCCGCTTCCTTAACCACTAGGCCACTGCCCCGGTAAAACCTGTCATAAGACTGCCACCACTGTTAAAAAAAAAAAAAAAAAAATAATGGTTCAGTTGCAGTTTCAGCTGCACAATTTCAACAATGTTGGACAGTCTCCAGCTCCTCGTGCCCTGTCGTTTCTTCATATCCAAAACGCCAGACTGGGACTTGGTTCATACATACCTGGTTTTAACACTGTTGTATTGCACATACAAATACTTAACTGTTTCACTGTCTGTTTATTTTTTAATCAAATTCTCTTGTTTAATATACATGTGTTGTGAACATCTGCGAAATGAAGGTAAGTGTCTGCATTGCGTGGAAAATTAAAATTATCGAAGTTAGAAACTGAGTCGTCAATTGTTCTCCATGTTTTTCCCTATTTGGAGAGATGTGGGCAGCCAACATATTCCCTTTCAGTTACATTTTTTTTTTTTTAACCCGGTCTACAGCTACCATTGAACTGACACCTCAGATAATGGTGACCGAAAACAGTTGCGGGTCTTCTCCAAACTCTGACCGAACAAACTCCATTCAGTTAAACTAAAAACTGTGTTTGACACTAGTGTCTTTAAAACCAGTCTCAATCTGTTCCTGCTCTAGTTTCGTGCTTGAGCATGTGTCCAATTCATTTTGTCCCCAGAAAAAGGTTTGTGTTGCAGGGATGTAAAGAATCTCTTGCTTTTAACCTAATCTGCTGACTCAGCACTGACTCAGCAGGAGGAAAGCAGCTCACAACTACTGCTGATCACCTGTGATTAGCTGTGGTGGACACGCCCTTTACTTCCTGTTTACTTACTGGGATGTAAACGAGAATCAAACTAAACGAGAATCGTGTTTTTTTTTTTCTTTGTCGGATCAACTGGAAGTACAAAGTCTAGATGTTTACCTTGGACCAGTGATGCTTTTATTTTATAGAGGTTTACCAGGGGTTTGTGTAAAGGAGTGAGAGAGGCTTTGTTCATCCAGTAATAGGCTGCTTGCTGACCAGGCTCTGTGCGCAGGGCTATATAAGAAGCTCATCGGTGAGGTCAGGAGAAGGCGGTGCCCTCTGCTGACAACACAGTGCAGCTTCAGGTCAGTGTAAAGTTTCTGTTTGACAAATAAAACGTCAAATAAACTGTTGTCCTTTAATTTACAGTGAATTTTTATATATATATCCATGGGGCAATACGTCAAATACATTCTGTGTTTAACCAAAAATACAAGTGTAATGTAAATCCTACTTTTTTTTTTTTTTACCATGAGAATGTTGTAGTTTGACATTAACATTGATTTAAAATCCTTCTCTTTTTAACGACTTGTAAAGCTGTTGAAAATCATTTGTAAACAATATATTGATGTAATTATAAGAGTGTGATTTTTTTCGTCTAGTCTTCCAAACCCTGCAACCTTCCAACCTTCTAAACCTGTTTGGTCTCTGCAGTCTGATTATGTAAAAAAGCTTATTCTCTACATTTGCTGTAAAAAGATCCAAAGGCAGCAACAACCGGTGGACAAATAAATAAATAAAACAAACAACATCACAACACCTAAAACAACACTACCAGCAAAGCAATTGAACAAAGAAAGATGCTCTTTGAAAGTTTAAAGGGTAAAATATAGATTAAGAAGTGGCAAACCACAAAAATTTTTATTTGTATCATTAGGGAAACAATTGTTTTACTCTCAGGAAGGACGACAACAACTTCTGCCGTCACCATGTCTCCAAAACACATCATCTTCAAGAAGGTTTCCAAGGACAAGTCGGTGAGTGAACTAATCCGAAACCGGTCCGTTTGATATAAATAATCCTACAGTATTTGACCAGCGTCCGTCTCCGATCACTGTGTGATGTCATCAGTGTTGTTCTGACCCATCTCTGCTCCTTAGGTAACTGTCTACATGGGAAGGAGAGACTTTGTGGACCACTCTGATTTTGTGGATCCAGTTGGTGAGTTGGTTGATGTCATGTTGAAACACTTAAGACAATTGAGAGGCAGCTCGTCATAATAGCAGTTGAGTGTAAAGCAGATATTGCCAAACTATGGCTTGAGGGCCAAACTGGGCCTGTTTGGCCTTTCAATTCGGCCTGCCAAACTTGTCTAAATTATGTTATTATTATTTCATATTATAATTCTGGATATTTCCTGCCATGTCAGCATTTCCCTGATAGAGAGTGCAGAAAAGGCTAAAAGCATTTTACTATTATAAACATGTTCCAATGTCAAAAAAAATTTATGTTCTTAATGCTGGCTGTGGCCTATTGGTTAAGTGTGCGGGTTTGGGTCCTCAAGGCTTCAGGTTCGAATCCACCCATCGAATGCCACTGAATTGTTCTTCTTGTGGGTTCACCACCCATATTCTGTTAGGATTCTGCTGTTTCCTTTTGAGTCTGTGTCAAAGTAGGTTCTGAATGCGTCTTAATCCATAAAATTTAAAGATGTAACTGTTTCCTAGATGGTGTGATCGTCATTGATCCAGCTCAGCTGCAGGGAAGGAAAGGTCAGTGATTGTAACAGTCAACAAACCTCTTCTTATTTGTCCACTGAGGTGGAGCATTAAAATAAAATATGGTGATTTCTCCACATCACTACGCTTGGTTGTTTTGGACGTTTTGCATCTGAAAATCAATCCAAATTAGTTACTTCAAAAGCAACTGGACATAGTAGGTTTCTTGAAGACGTTTCACCTCTCATCCAAGAGGCTTCTTCAGTTCTTCAGTTCTTCTTCAGTTCTTCCAGAACTTCCAGAACTGAAGAAGCCTCTTGGATGAGAGGTGAAACGTCTTCAAGAAACCTACTATGTCCAGTTGCTTTCGAAGTAACTAATTTTGGATTGAATTACCTGGATGACTGAGAATCTACACAGACATCTGAAAATCAAGTCATCTTTCGTGTGTGTGTGTGTGCGTGTAGTGTACGTGATGCTGTCGTGCACGTTTCGCTATGGCCGTCAGGACATGGATGTCCTGGGTGTGGCCTTTAGAAGAGACCTGTTCCTGCAGACCAGGCAGGTTTACCCTGAGCTCCAGGACAAAGAACAACTGACTCACACCAAAATACAGAAGAAACTGCTGCGGAAGTTTGGAGATAACGCTTATCCTTTCTTCTTTGAGGTGAGGAACATCAACTGGTGGCATTAATAAAAAATGTATCCAATATATCATAAAATAATCTTCTATTTTAAATGCATTTATATTCAACTTAATCAGTGTGAACCTCAGTATTTTGTTGAACCGACACAGATCTAGTTGCAGAAATTGAAGAAAGAAATTGAAAATCTTTTAAACAGCTCAAAGTCTCTGCAGTGATTCAGTTGTGAGGTTAACCCACTAGTTAAAAAGTACAATATTTATATTGTATATATTCTAAAATTAGTTCACATTTATATCTGTTTTAAATCTTTACTCTGAATACGCCATATTCACATTGTTATGGTATTGAATTTTTGATGTCTTCGAGGGAGTTTACTCTATTCTAATGTAGACTTGACCTTGAGCCTGAAACACAGCCCTCACATGGATTTGGACTTCTGCATTTGTCTTCTGTCTTTCCTATCTTAAGGCTGAACCTAATGACGCTGGTAACTGAACTTTATGTAAACTTTATGTCTCAGTTTCCAGACAACCTGCCGTGTTCTGTCACTCTCCAACCAGGACCAAATGATGTGGGAAAGGTAACACTGCTCCATAGAGTCTACCATACAGTGACTGTTGAACGTTGTCAGAAAGTTGTATTTAAGGTTAAGACTTTGCCACAAGACACAGAAATGTAGATGAAAATAATAAAACTCTTAATCAGTGTTTGGTGTAAAAACAGTTTTGCTGATTTCACCAATCATGATTTTGAAGCCAGTGATGATCCAGAGGTAAACTAATCATGTCTTTGTGTTTTTGA
>JAFBJS010057446.1:28709-42762 GCA_016785265.1 Paraplagusia blochii | reverse complement strand
CGTATTTACCTACAGACCAATGACACCAGACTCAGTTTCTATCGACTGTGATTTTGCACTTCTTCAGAATTGGTTATCAGATTTTAGAGCATCATCTCCAGACTCTGTAACATCTATTGATGAAAATTGTCCATCTACAGTCAACAGATTGGACCATGTAATCAATCAACATTGTAACTATTACTTGGAGTATTCTGAAAGAACTCCATTGTCACCCCTATCCACGTCGCCAGATGTTGAGTACTCTACCTATACTACTGGTGAATTATTTGATGAAATTAGAGCAGATTCTCCGGAATCATTACCCCCACACTATGAACTTGAAAGTTCTTCTATGACTGCCATCCTGCCACATTCAGTTGAAAGACCCCTCACATATGCTGAGGTGGTGAGAAGATACGCTCAAAAAGACCACTCTAACTTGTTGTGCCAGGAAATGTCCTTAAATGTCAATCAAACGGGTCTGTCTTCAGTGTCCCCAGACATTGATTGCAGTGACTCCTACGTAGACCATTCAAATTTGGAGTTAAGACCACAGTCTCCTGCATCAGTAGACTCTGAAAAAGATCATATGGTTCTACCTCCTGACTCACCTATTCCCCAGTTCTTCAGTCCGTTAATCACTTCTGAATTGGTTCAGTCAAGGGAGAGATCATTTACACCAGAGTCCTTGGTTTCAGACTGGGATGATAGTACTCTTTATCTCAAATGTTTGTTTGACAAAAGCTCAGCAGACAATGTTTGCCATGATTCCTACGAGGGGGATTCATTTTTGGAGCTCAGACCACAGTCTCCTGCCTCAGTGGAATCTCACGGTGAATGTAGGCCCCTCTCTCCTTATTCACCTATTCCCCAGTTCTCATGCCCTCTGGACATCTCTGAAATGGCCGTATCATGGAAGAGGTCCTTTACACCAGATTCACTGGTTTCAGACTGGGATGATAGTGGTTTGGGTCTAGAAACCCTGTTTGATCAAAGCAGACCAGAATCACCACAGTCAGTATCATCAGACTTTGAAGATCACAACGTATTTACCTACAGACCAATGACACCAGACTCTGGTTCTACTGAATCACTTCTTCAGAATTGGTTATCAGATGTTAGAGCATCATCTCCAGACTCTGTAACATCTATTGATGAAAATTGTCCATCTACAGTCAACAGATTTGTCCATATAATCAATCAAAATTGTAACTATTACTTAGAGTATTCTGAAAGAACTCCAATGTCCCCCTTATCCATGTTGTCAGATGTTGAGTACTCTACCTACAGTATTGGTGAATTCGTTGATGAAATTAGAGCAGGTTCTCCAGAATCGTTACCCTCACACTATGAACCTAAAAGTTCTTGTATGACTGCAATCCTGCCACATTCAGCTGAAAGACCATTCACATATGCTGAGGTGGTGAGAAGATATGCACAAAAAGACCACTCTAACTTATTTCCTGAGAAAATGTCCCTTATTATCAATCAAACGTGTCTGTCTTCAGTGTCCCCTGGCAACGTTCGCAGTGACTCCTACATAGACCATTCAATTATGGAGCTCAGACCACAGTCTCCTGCCTCAGTGGAATCTCACGGTGAATGTAGGCCCCTCTCTCCTGACTCACCTATTCCCCAGTTCTCACGCCCCCTGGACATCTCTGAAATGGCCGTGTCAAGGCAGAGGTCCTTTACACCAGAGTCAATTATTTCAGACTGGGATGATAGTGGTTTAGGTCTAGAAGCCATGTTCCATGATCGAGGCAGACCAGAATCACCACAGTCATTCTCATCAGACTTTTAAGCTTTTTTTTTTTTTTAACTATAGATTACTGTCAGTTCATGCTTTGTAGATAGCTGTTAAATGTTTGTTTATTGATTATTGATGTTTTTTCATCTTCTTTTTGTGCATGTAAGAAAAATAGTTAGTGGTAGTAAAGAAACTTCTAATTCTTATTATTTGCATATCTCTTAACACGTAGAGATTCATCAAATTTTTGAACTGTATTGAATTACTGTTCTTAGAATATTTATAAATCATGTTGGTTCTATTTTAAAATAATTCAGCAAAATCCCATACAGCAACGTTTGAAACAATATGGACTTTTTTATTTGCATAATCATTTGAGAGGGTAATCCTCAAAATGATCTACTATAAAGATTCGAGTCCTTTGTCCCTCCCCAATAAAAAAGAAGTTAGAAAGAATTATTGTGTCCTGAAAATCCAATGGGAAAACGGGCAACTTTCCACGGTGTTGGTAAGATCTCAGTATTGCTACAGTATTGAACATGGCAATACTTAAAAGTGTGACATGAGGGCTGTTGACTAAAGCTACATAACACAGTAACTTGTGTTTATCTGGCATGTTCACTGAGGGATTACAAGTAATCTAACTTTTAGCGCAGTTGCAGTGATCCCGCGGCTAACTAACCGTTGACGGCATTGCTTCTAAAATTTAGGATTTCTTTAATGCCTGTTCTTCCAGTTCATTTTCTAAGGTCCTGATTCGTTGAGATTTAACAGATTATACGTATTTTTCTTGATAGTACAAGCTAAAACATAAGGCCCAAACGTTTATTCCCAGCACATTTGATGATTGGTGATGAGTTTTATTGAATATTTAAATGTGAAACCATGTATTAATATGCATGGCCACCATGATGGTATATAAGAAATGGATGTACTCTTCACGTTTCAAAAATTGTACCGCAGCCAGTACAGTTCAGCTTTGAGAAAAAAATCCAAAAAGGTTTGTTTTGTTTTGTTTTACCTAGTGAAAAATCAAGTGCAATGTTTGTGTGTTAACACAGTGTAATCAGATTTAATAGGATCCAAAAGGCGCTCGTCTGGTCAAACGCAAAGAGACTTTTTGGGAGTTTTCACCTCTCTTACCTTTTCCATTTCCTATATACAGTCCAATGTCCATCGATGTGCTTTGCAAATTGTGTTTTCATTTGTGCCCAGTTAGAACTTTTATGTCATCTTTCAATTGCTCCAACATGTTTAGTAAAAGTATTCTATTCTATATTTTACAATGTCTATTACTTCTTATTATCAGGCAGTAATGGTACATTTTTACTTGATAACATGGAAAAAACTGGGCCACAAGTGAATCTTTCATGCAAGACATTGATCCTTGTAGGAAAACCGTGTCCAAAGCATGTTTTCGTTCGTGTGGTAAAACATCACCAATCATGTTTTGTTAGTTTATTTACTCTTAACTTCACTTTTGCAGGTGTCCTCAGAAACATTTAGGAGAAATGTTTCAGAACCTTCACAACAAAACACAGAGTCAATCACGGGTTCTTCTCAAAGAGTAGAATCTTTTGACCAGATTATAGTAAAGTCCCAGGTTACAATGACTTCTCAAAGTAGCTCAACGCATGAAAAAGACAGTGAAGATTTGACCTTAACTGAGCCAAGTTCACCAACCTTAGACACACCGTGCCAGTCTGTGGACAGTCTACATGATCAAACCATCATGTCCTCAGGATCTAGTCCAACACCTCAGGAGTCTGGGTCTCCTCATCTTGATCAGCTGTTGTCAGATCTGGAGGAGATGAAACTGAGGTACAGCCCTGATGCACTTGTGCCACCTGTGTTAGAAACGAGTAATGAAAACTTTGACGTTGATCAGAAACACCAGGCTGTGGACGTTTCCCCTGAAGATAGAGTAGAGATAGGAGTTACAGAGAATGATTATTTAGAAACATCTCTCCAGGAGCAGCCTGAATCACTCTCTGTCACTCCCGATCAAACAAGTGTCTCATCCGGCCAAGAAGACTGTCCTACATCTGCCTCAGAACCTAGAGATTTTCCTCAAACCGCTTTTGAAATAGAAACACTTCAAAACTCAGATGTTCCTGAGACCCAGATGAGAGTAGAGTCTGATTCTGAGAGTAGTTCAGTGATACAATCGGATAGAAAGTATTCAAGCGACAATGTTGAGTTTAAGAAAGAGTGCGACTCCGATGTCTTCACGGATGAGACAACCTCAATAAAGACGATTGAGCTTCCACATTTAGAGGAAGGAGCCTCTGTGGACACTGAGGGTGTTGACCATTCTAAGACTTTTGGGGTGGACGAACACATCCAGTTCTTTTCTCCATTCAACTTTGAAGCTCCTTCAAAAAAGAGTAGACCTCGGATCAGTCAACAGTTCTCAGTGGACTATGAAGTTTTTCCCTCTGAGGTTATTTCTGCCGCATCTCAAGCAAACCTGACCAAAGAAGAGGAACACGCCGTTCCTCAGGACGATTTTGAGGCTGTGGACAGTGTCCCGCAGTGTCCAACCTTTGAGTCCTCCGACCCAGAGTCATACTTTGACTGCATTCAGGCCACATCTGATTTCTCAGAGACTGAATCTGACGCGAGAGCCATGAAGGAGAATGAAAGAGTGCTATTGTCTTCGGGAAGTGAAGAATATGTAGATGCTTCTCTTGTCCACCAGGCTTCTTGTGAAGCCCATGAGGAGAGTGCAGAAGAAGAACACTATTCAGATGCGTCCAATGAAGTGTACTCCCTGTGTAGAGCTCCACAGTTGTCCCCTATCCAAGAAACAGGGGCGGGTGTTGACACTGATAATTCTTTGGCGAGGGTAAGACGATATTTGGTAAATCGTTCAACCTGCAACCTTTTCCCAGCTCTGAGCTTATGATCGTAACTATATTTGCTAAAGACACAGACTTCCGCTAACCCAATGGCCGAGTGGACTGAACCTAAAACCTCTTTTGATTTTTCTTCAATTGACCACATCAGCATGTCTCTTTCTGCCGCGCAGCGAACCGTTCATATATTTCATTTGATCTTCTGCGACTGCATTTCTTTAATTACGCTAAAGCATGTTTTGTGTGTGCTGTGCCAACGTTTTCCGAGCCGCAGACTGCCGTGTTGCACTTTTCACTGGCCATTTGGATTCGTTCTAAGATTTTTTTTCCGCATCAGTGAAAGGTGCAACATATCACTCTGCTTGCTGCTGCAAACATCGCAATCGTATGTTGATGTACAAGTGATTCATTCAACACCTATGGATTCATGTCACTCGGACAGGAGATCAATAAAGAGCTCGGACCGTTGTCCGAGAGTTCGGACGATGAGTTTCTGACCAGAAGAATAGTGCGGAGGAGAGTTGTCATAAAGGTATCTGACCCACGACTGGTGTTTGGTTTGAACAAGCATGAAGAGTGAGGCCTCTTGAGTTCAACTACAACCTCACAGGACCGTCTTTGTCCTCCACTCACTCACTGACAACATGAAGATTGATCAGCTGGGGTTTTTTTTTTATTTGTTTGTTTGACAGAAAAACAAAACCTGCTGCACCTCCTGGTTTGATGCTGCAGTGAACTTTTCCTCCCTCTGACTGCGAGTTTGATCCCTGTCTCCTAACATTCCTTTTGTCTCACTGAATTTCCTTTTGCAAGTGTTGGTTTCTCTCACATGCACAGGTGTCGGTTTTGTAATTTGATGCATTTCACATTCATTCGCTCGGCTATTTCTAGATTTAATTGTGTCCACCCTTCTTCCCCAGGCCGATGAGAATGTTGAAATCCCCACTCAGACTGTGACGGAAGAAAAGTATCAGGATGAAGATGGACACATTGTTGTGAAAAGGGTGAAGACAACTTTAGTCATTTTGCATCTATAACTCAAAGAACTTTAGTGGAGTATGTTGCCTCTAAATATTGGGGCAGATAAGGTTGTTTCGGGGGGAAATGAGACTCTTGAATTGACTTTTTGAATTAAATTCCGCTTTCTGTGTTCAATGCAAAAGGAAAAATTGAATAAATAATCAGTTTCCCATATATTCTGTGTAATACAACACTGGACCAGAAGGAGTCTCTGGATCAGGGTTTTGAGAACTATATGATTTACTGTAAAATATGGAGAACGTACCTATAAATTCAACTTTTACATCAAGGTGTGGGCCGCAAAATATTGTTTCCATGGGCTGCAAATGGCCCACGGGCCGCACCTTTGAGACCCCTTGAGTAGAGACTCTCTCCAGGAAGCCGAGGCTGCAGATATGAAGTAAAATAGTGTTGTTGACAAACGATTACTTCATTATAACCGAAAGGGTCATGTCCTCTTCGCAGGTTACACGTAGAATTGTTCGCAAATGTGTTTCCGCGGATGGCACCGAGTGTGAGGACGAGTCTCTTCAAGGCGCTGCCCACGAGTCCTTCACCGTGACAGAAGGAGATCACTACTCCAAGGTTGTGAAGAGGACAGTAGTGAAGAGTGAAGGAGACCACACAGAGGTGTGTGATTTTCTTTATTCAGAGAGACAATAAAAGAGAGGACACGTCTTCATCTTCTAACTGTGGACTGACTGTATTTTCCTCTCAGGTTACGTTTGTTGAGGGTGGGGATTTTAGGGCGACGAAGGAGAAGACAGCTGACAACAGTGAGGTCAGCCTGGTGGAAAGGACGACGAACATGGAAGGTGAAAGGACGATGACTCTTCAAGGTGATCCATCTCTGTCCTCTGACCTTCCTGGAGCCCAGGATGACTTTAAACAGGTGCGTTAATAATCCCGTCTCATTTGTCTCACCAGTCGGAAATGTTAAAGTTTATTTTGATTGAGTCATATTAAAAGGTTAAGACTTTTTCCTCCCTCCCAATGAACACAGGCTCTTGGTTATATAAGAGGTGTTAACAGGACAAAGATGCCCCTAGTGGTAGAGACCGAGACAGTCAAAGATGATGGCACTGTGGTCAGGAGGTGTGTCAGTGCTGCAGTGTGGTTCCTGATTTGGAGTGTGGTCAACTTTGTGTTGTGAGACTTGGCTTTACTAAATTACTGAATCAATACACAAACGAACAAAAACAACATTTAACATAAACAAATTAAATGCAAATTTAGGACTTTGACCAAAAAAGAAAATATATGTATAAAGAAGTTCTCAATATGTCTAATTTTTTGAGAAATTTGGGACCAAAATACTTTGCAAATGTAAGGATTGTAATACAAAGAAAAATAAATGGTGTCATTTTTGAAAGAATGAAACATTTGACAAAAAAGGTAAAGCATTTTAATATATATATATAAATAAGAATTTTGTTGTTTTGAACTCGACCAAAAATATAATGCAAAAATAGGGATTATTCAGATAAGAATGTTCCAAAAACATTTTTCAAATAAATTGATGATTGATGCGTACAAGAAAAAATAAAAAAAAATTTGTTAATGTTTTATGTTTTCAACAGAAACATGTAGAAAAGTTAAACAAATCTCATTACTTTTTCAGAAATTCCTTTTTCCTAGAATCAAATGCAAAATGTAGGATTTCGATAAAAAAAAGATGTCTTTAAAAAGAAATTATAAAGAAAATGATCTTTTTTGAGAAACATTCGAGAAAGATAAAAATGTAATTTTCTTCAGATTTTTTTTAAAAATGCTCTATTTTACACAAAACAATAATTTTATTCTTTCTAAAATTACTACTAATTTGCATGAATTGATTCAAGCATTTTTTCAGCATTTTTGTGGGGTATTCTGTTTAGTTTGTAGTTGTTGATTTGGTTTGGTGTGATCTGTTTTGTCTGGTTGATGTGTTCCTTAACATTCATTTACTTTGGTTTGTTAAAATTTTTATTCCTTGTGTCATTTTTTCTTACTGAATAATACAAGTAAGAAAAAACTGTTGACTCGTCTCTAACCTGTGAAATTTTCTCTCCGTAAAGTATAATGTGACTAATCATCTTACTTGTGTCCAGGGCTCACATGCGTAAAGGTCAGGCCATCAGACGGACGATGGTGAAAGAAGCGGGGAAGCCCAACCACGTTCTCCTTAAGAAAGTTGACAATCTCAGAAAAGGATCAAGAACACGTGATCTTCAGAAACATCTTCACCGACTTTTCCATCATTACCATGAAGAAGGAGAAGAGGAAACAGATGAGGGTGAAGAGGCCGACAGACAAGATGAAGAGTAGAGCGTGATATTTCTTCTTCTCCTTTTTCTAATTTACTCACTCTGTCTACAAAATCAGAAAAATCCCAATCTTATGCATTTCCTGCAGTCCCTGTGTATCATAGCAACTCCTCAACTATCACAGTCTTCCTTCTGAGGTCCAGGAAGACGACGTCTTGTTCACAATGTGTTCTCTTCCCTGACAAGTGTTTGTTTTGTTGTTGTTTTTATCATTGTTCTTCATGTTCTGATGCTGTTTTGAATGTTTGTGACCAAAGAAAAACCTCCATTTATTTCCTGATTTATTTTTTTTTTGTTTGTTTTTTTTGTTTCTTTCTTTCTTTAAATTATGTTTGTGCGACATCAACCCTGATGATTCACGCTAATTTAAAAAAACATAACCTGCAAAACACTGAGTGGGTGCTGAATATTAACAACAAATACTTCACATCGTGCTTTCTCTGTTGACTAGTTTTTAGAAATTCCTAAACTGAGAAGAAATCACTTTAACTCACTGCACTGGATGACTGTTGAAGTCAGGTGGTAACGATGCCACACAGACTTGACAGACTGTATCAACACTGAATCTAACTGCTGCTGCTGCTGTGTTTTGTGTAGGCTATACTGTATGTACTCTGTCTGCGCAATTATATAGTATCTATAATCTAGACATTACCATCATGTGTAGCCTAGGAATAATTAATCACACATGTGAAGTAGAACAGGCATGACTAATCGACATTCGTCTTTACGATGCTAGCACTGAATGCTCAGTAGTTCTATGGACTGCCCTTCTGCCTCGCTGTCACTTTTGTCTTTGTCTTTGTCTTTTGCCCTTTTGTTTTGTAATGGACTGTAAGAATGTGTGAGACGTACCGTAGCTTCCGTATGTTACCTCACGCATGTGTTCTGCAAAATACTGCACTGATGTCAAAGTTGAACAGGCTATTTTAAGCTAATACTGATGGTCAGAGAATGATTTTGACCTTTTTTTTAATTTTATTTTTATGATGCCAACTCAGAATTTAAAGTGAGATAAATAATAAGAATAAGTCTTTTATTTTGAAAGCCAACTTTGAGCTTTTGTCTGCAATTTTGCTCCTGAATTGGACGGTTATCAACGGTTTAAATGTAGATGTTTTTTGTTTTCACCCTTGTTGGAATGACGCCTTGAAACGTGTGTGATTGTAAAGATAATGATAACAGTATTTTACACCAAACATATTTGCACATTAATCACAGGTGAGACAGATATGGATAGAACAGACCAATAGTTAGTGACGCAGTTTCCCGGCGTGAACACAGTTCATCATTCACCACTCTCAGTATCACTAATGTATGTATCTATAACATGTAATCTATTTTCATTTTTCCTTACAGTTTTTTTTTTTTTTTTGCAATTAAAATATATAAGATGCAATATAGTGGAAGTTCACTGTGACAGGTATGCTTTTAATTCAAAGAATCAGCATCTCCTCTCTCTGACGACAACAGGTATTTACATATAAAAATGCTTATAAATATCTACATGGGCATGTATTACTGTATCAGAATTTAAAAAGATAAAAACAACCACAGCTGCAGTGTCTATGGCTTGTAGAGAATAAAGGTCTACAACTGTATGAAAGTGTTTTTGTGTCAATTTATATCTTAAGATGATAAATGACTTTTGTAAAAAAAAAAAAAAGACTTTAAATTTGATGCAAATATTAGGACTTTGATGAAAATTTCAAAGAAAAAATATAAATCTAATATGATGATAAGCATACAGGAAAGTTTGAATTGGATCCAATTTATTCCACAGCTGACCAAAAATGTTATTTAAATTTCCCCAAAACTGTAATGAAAACCTGGGTAAATCATTTACTTACTTAGTAACGAATAACGTTACTCGTTACTATTGATGTTACTCATTACTAATTACGTTACTCGTTACTTTTGCATTACTCGTTACTTTTGCGTTACTCGTTACTTTTTGCGTTACTCGTTACTTTTGCGTTACTCGTTACTTTTTGCGTTACTCGTTACTTTTGCGTTACTCGTTACTTTTTCGTTACTTTTTGCGTTACTCGTTACTTTTACGTTACTCGTTACTTTTAACGTTACTCGTTACTGATTTACGTTACTTGTTACTAAAATATAAAAGTAACTAATAACTACTTGACACTGATAAACATAATTATTGATTTTTTTTCAGTCTCTTTTGCTTCAATTTCTTCTCGTAAAGCATCATAGTGTTCACACTGGGTAGGTAAACTGACACTAAACTGTCAGATTTTACTGAAATTTCAATACATTTTTCAGGATTTCTTGGAAGTATTTTGATGGAAATTTCAGTATAAAAAAGTTTCAGAAACTTCTCAAACTAAATTGATGATGATTGATAATAGAAAAGAAGATTCAAAAGCCTTTTCTTAACTTAAAACAAATTGGATGACAAGTAGCAAAAAGAAAACATTTTGTTTGTTTATTTTTAATGCTATTTTGGATTTTGACGTAAATAAATAAAGAAATTCTGAAAAAAAATCTCAATTCTCTTTTAATTTTTTGTGAGAAAAATTTAGAAAAAAATGACCATTTGAAAAATAGATATGACATAGAAATAACAATGAATTTCAATACACCCCAAAGATTTTAACATTTGACCGAATATGACTAAATTTTGGATTTTGAGAGAAATCTCAAATTTATTAGTTGCAAAACTAATTTATTTTTTATTTCTACAAAAGCTTCTAATTTTATTCAACATTTGACCAAAAATGTGATCTGAGTTTTACTGAAAATTTCCAAGATTTATTTAAAGTGATTTTATAAATGAAATTAAATAAATTTGTTGGTATTTTTTTAAATGATGACAAACATAAGAATTAATTTCAATAGTCATTCAAAGGTTCTACATTTAGAATTATTTAAAAAAAAATTCTTTCACAAAAACTATAATTTACTTAGGACATTCAAAACAATGACTTGAACCCACCTCTGCTGTCCGGAGCTTCTCTGTCCAGCCAGGTAAAGTTAAGACATAAAGCCAGTTCGGCTACTAACGTAAGTAAACCCACATACTTTTGTAAAAAGGTGCAGGAGGAAAAGCAAGAGTTGAGACACAGATGAGCGCTATTCTGTTTATTACTAAGTGTTACTAAAACTCACAAAACGCTACCATGAAGGGTTGATTGTTAAAAATTATTTTGTCTTAGAAGCTTGGGATTCAAACCCACGTCTTCTGCAATTATGTCAGAGTAACTCCCGATTGCATGAGAAAAGTCGAAAAGATATAAAATGCTGATGTTCATATTTTGTCCACTAGATGTCGCCATCAACGTGGGTATTATGCTTGGCTGCTCAGATATTTTACCTGAACGGGCGTGAAATAGATGATTATGTAAGGGAAAATATATATTTTTTAAGTCAAATCACTGAAACACAAAACAGATTTTAAACTAATCATCATCACACCTTTTAGATTTATTTATTTCATAAACATTTGAAGCCAACCATTGCCTTGCTGGCAACAGGTACACACCATGTAAGGAGAGGTGTTTTGCATTGACATCATACATTTCTTCTAAATAACTTTTTAATCATATTTTCCTCTTAGAAAAGAAAGGAAGAGACAAACCAACTGAAAAGAGCAAACGGTAAGAATGACAAAGACACTGACGTTGTCCTGATCCTCGGTGAAAGACGTCCCAACAGTTATACACAGTCCAGCTGGGCGCTAGGCCGAATGTACGCTACGGTGTCTTTTCTATCAATAGTCGTCATCCTCACCTTCTCCGAGCAACGGCTAACAGTGGAATTGACGAGAACAGAATGGCAACAGAAACCCTACGTACATGAAGAACAAGTACAAACGTTATGAAAAATGGGATTGAGATTTTTTGGGCGGAGACTTGGGGAGAGTTTATACAAAATAGAAGGGTGCTTCTGCGACCAGGCGTGGGTTTGTCCTTCGCTTAGATACGCGGGGCCTTGATGATCGGATTCGCCGGATGTTGATTCTCGACCGTCTTTACAAGAGTTTCAAGATGTTGACAAACATTAGAAACATTTGGGAACAGGACGAACGCACAACATTAACAGATTCCGACAAACAAGTTAATGATTCACAGATCGAACAGAAGACGTTATAGAATCTTATGAATCTTACGATACCTCATTCCCCATGCACTACACAATAGTCTTGATTTTTCGTATATTACATATTTGCTACATTCTCTTATTTCTTAATTCACTGATATAAAGGCAAATGTACCTCGATGCAAAGTATAAGCTGCTCTGCTTGTCTTCACATTAATATTAGTCTTACCCAAAAAGAATGACTTATAGTTTATCGCAAACAAATGAATGTAGCCCGTTTTACACAAACTCTTAACTCCTCTGACGGCAGAGGGACGATGTCAACGTTGGTTTTTTTTGTTTTCCGTTTCTTTTTTTGTTTGTTTTTTTTATCTTGTGTTATCAACAATCACAATGTATATACAGCACCAGAACTAAAGCAAGCTCAATTTCAACATTCTGATCTTCCAGATGTTTTTGTATTGCACACACAGGAATACACGTAGAAATACGGAACTGTTTTTTTTTTTTTCTTTTTCAGGAAGAGATTACAGTAGTAGATTTTGAAACATCTCTATTTTAGATTTAAAACGCATACCAAAACATCTTAAAAAACAAACAAACAAATGTCAATATCCTCGTGTTGTAATGTCCAAATGCAGTGTGCGGCCACCGGGTGGTGCTTTTCAATGACGTCCGTCAACAAAATGCCAGAATAGTATAATGGAAGAATACTTGTGTCCTGTGCAATGTCATGTACTTCTAGACAGCAGTGAGGGGTTGGCGGTCGACTGCTTTACTTCTTGATTTTCCATTAACTGCAACAAGAGAGACAGAGAAGATAAATCGTTATTATGATATAATGTATTTACTGAGTCATTCGGTTCAGTCATTGAGTTAGAGTAGTGGTGCCCAAATATTGGGTCGGGGACCAGTACTAGTCCATGGGTGAATTGGTGCCGGGCCCTGAGAAATAATGTTTCCTTTTGGCCTCATCTGTCCACTTGATCCATACCCATATCAACAAAAGAACTGACCAATAGAATGGCTAGGATTCCATCATCAATAATGCAACTATATTTGATTAAGAAATATTTTCTCAGTGTAGAACAATAAACTCAAAATAACGCAGAGTCATTGATACAAGATTCTAACTTTTTATACCAGTCAGGTAGGATAGGCTGTGTGCACTTGAGAAATCCTTGTTGTGCCTTTACAATTAATTCGGGTAGGAAGATTTTTTAGGTAGGAAAATATTTCAGAGCACCAGAAGTTTCATTTTATGGAGGTATTTATCTGCCACAACTTACCAATCTATCCGGGAAAATATCACGAGACATTTAAACCGGTCCGTGGCGCACAAAAGGTCGGGGAACACTGAGTTAGAGCACTGCGTCATCAACCATACCGTAAAAATATTTAAATGCGTCACATGTTGGAAGTTGACTCCTAAAAAATAAAAGACCCTGAAGCGAATACCTGAGTGGATCTTCCTGGAAACATTCTGACCCACCCACAGGGGAATCTTCATTTTCTCAAAGGTGTTCAGTGTGTGTTTACAGGTTTCGGCTGCACCGTCATGTCGTGCTTCACCTTCAGGTGATACAACTATAATCCTCCGTGATTACATTCATTACGGGTGTTGTGTTTAGTCACTCCATTAGACCTGGTCCTCTGACAGTCCTCGGAGTTGTTACAGGAACACGTCACGACAAGTCACCTGTCGATCTCTCCAAACACCTGGAGATTCAGCTATTTTGGGCTGTCCCTGCCTCCTACAGTTAAATCCAAGTATGGGTGGAGAGGAAGTTGGATCCTTCAGCTACGGAAATGTAAAGATAGACTGTACAAAAATATACTCACGACGTTGACATGTTAGTACTTGTAGTAACTGATAATGTTATTTCTACGGTAGTTGGAGGGCGACATAAGATCTTGAGGGAACATCTCCCCTCATCTGTATCACACCAGTGCTTTTGTCATCCAGTTTGTTGAGAGACAAGGACGGACAGGACCAGGAATGAGGTGATTAGAGGGACAACACAGACAGGAAGGTTTGGAGAAAAAGTTAGAGAAGACAGATTGAGATGGTTTGGACA
>JAFBJS010057446.1:15021-28678 GCA_016785265.1 Paraplagusia blochii | reverse complement strand
CTAGAGATGGAGCTACCAGGTAGGAGACAAAGAGGAGATTGATGGATGCAGTGAGGGAGGACATGGAGGTAGTTGGAGTTAGAGTAGAAGATAGCGAGGACAGGGGGAGATGGAAAATGTTGACCCGCTGTGGCAACAAGTGAAGAAGGGACAAGACAAAACAAGGAGAACAGGAAGAACCTACTGTGGATTAAAGTTTTCTGAGCAGAGAAGGAATTTCTAGGAAGTATAAAAAAGGTCAAATTCACAAATTACAGCAATTTATAGAAAAGAAAAATATTGTTTCTCCACATAAAATAGAAACAACAATTATATATATATTTTTGTTGTGTTTCAGGACAACATTGATTTTCTATTACGTAACGAAACTACTTTTCGCGGTAACTAATAGCGTAAATCGTTACTTTTTCCATTCAGTAACGCCGTTATTGTTACTGTGGTGTTATTAGTTAGTTATTAGTTACTTTTATGATTTAGTAACTAGTAATGTAACTAGTTACTTTTTCAGAGCAGTAACTAGTAAAGTAATAAGTTACTTTTTAAAGTAACTTGTCAAACACTGATTTCTCAGAATCCATCTCTGTTCCTTTTCTGCAGCAATTTTTCAGGATCTCTTCTGCTCAGATGTTTTTCTCCAATACCTCAGACCTTAGGTCCAGCTGACCTTCAACCACCCTCTGTGGTCTCATTAGAGACATTAAGATTTGTCCTGTTCGTGGCTCCACCTCTTGTCACTCTTTCATGTCACTCTTTCAATGAAGACGTAACATTTCTTACTGTCTCTTACTGTGAAGGGATGCTCGGTGACCCAGAGCGATGAAAGTGGATGTTCTGCCACTTGCCATCGCGGCGCTGCCACACGCGGGTCTCCTCCGACTGCATGGTGCGGGGCATGCCGCTGCCGTCCATGTACTGGGTCAGTCGGATGTAGGCGATGCAGGCTGCGTTCTCTCCGATGAGGTGCACGTGCGGGTTCAACAGGATGGTGTGGACCGGTTTGTTACCTTTAGACAGAGCTGTGAATAAAACACACTGAGGAGTGACCACGGCCACATGGCTGCCCCTGAAGGAAACTCCTCCCCAGGAGCATCAGCAACTTGAACCGGATGAAAACAACCGACCGTCCAATATGTTGGACGGGCTCAGATCTGCCACAGGATGGAGGTTTCTAGGACATATCTGCTTGGTTTGGTCTATTTTTACGGGGGCAGAAGACAGTCTGCTATGTATAGCAGTAATAATTCATTAGTGGTTTTGTGCTGTAGGGTGAGAACATGCACAGACTCTCCTACAGAACCAGGAACTGGATCTGAAACTGGAGCTCGTATTTACTAACGTACACTTTTCACATTAGGAGTTAATATACTGCACTCTACCACAATACTGTACAATATATGACCATCTATATATAAAATATACTTGCAGTACTGCGTGTTTTTCTCCGGGGACAGAGCTCTGCCCTATTTCCTAGGACATTAAATTTAACAAGTCCGCCCTGAGACACAGGAAGTTTTCTGTCTCTGCTCCAGGGCAAGAAACTAATCCGTTAGATAAATGAGAGCATCAGGCCAAGACGGAGCAACGCTGTGGACAACTGATGTTTCCGTTCAGATCTTCAAAGTGACGCAAGTTTGTCAAACTCTAACTCTTTAAATTTAACAACATCAGGTTAAAATGAAATAATGCACAGAGTGAGAAATGTTAGATTTCGGGTCTGACCATTTTCAAAATAAAAGCGATGAAAGTCGTGTCCCTCCACCAGGTTGCCCAATGCCTCGGGTTCAAAGCTTGTTAGACCCGGGTCGCAGATTTTCCTGCAACGACAATATCGATTTATTGTATCGCCCCCTGCAGTCCGTCCAAGTATTATTCTTGCATAAAACACCGAGCGTCAAACTTACGCGTAGGCTTCGAAGTCTCCATTGTTGATGGACTCAATCAGCTGCTCAGTGACTTTGATGATTTCCTGCTTGCGAGCTAAGACATAAGAGCACACAGAAACTACAATTACTGCAACGAAAAAAACATCGGAATAAAAAGGGACTCTAGCATTAATCAGCCGCAAATGGGTTTCTAGTCTACTGACTTAGAGGTTTTCGAATTTATTAGAAATGGAAGGCGCCCAAAATACGTGTTTGACGAAATTATTTTCGTCCGTGAAACAGAAGAAGAAGAAGATAGCCTTCCATGACTAATAGTGACATCAGGCAGGTTAATGCAGGGGAAGCAGAATTCCTTAGCCAGATATGGACAAAGACAAGTCGACGCTCGGAGGTAAATGCGCCACACAGCTTGTTTCCACTAGGGGATGCTAAAACAAGATTACCTTTATTGTTATTGGTGCAGGCTGGGGAATATCAAAACAAAAACAAAAAAAAAACTTCATTTGAGGAACACAGACACATGTAAAATAATAAAAACAAAGCAGGTTTTTTCGTGACGGATGTGAAACATTAGTGGGTAGAGTGAGAATGGGACGATGGAGAGATGTGACTATAAACTAGAAAATAAATTCAAAAATGTGTAAACTGTAAAATATGATACAGTAGATATTGATTGGATTTTGTTCCAGACAAAAAGAACTAATCAATCCTGAACTATTTCTGTTTTTTTATTGCTCACAATCAACTTATTGAGAAATACAGAATTTTCTATCTGTATTTATTTGATAAAATCCTCCATTCTGCATTATCTACAGTCTGTGAGGTTGGAATTAAAGTTCATATAACTTGAGTCACACTGTGAGCTGCCATATAAAATCCTCAAAGTCTAGTGTTGACAATGGTTTTTTTTCTGAACAGACGGTGACAACTTTTTCCTCAATAAAACAAATGAAAAATGCCACACATACTGACCACTGCATTAAACCAAGCCATTCAATATTATTATGGACTCTATACAACAGACCATACGTACGTCAAAAGTCTTGGGCAGGATATGGGTCAAATATATACTAAAAAGAATATATGTGGCAGATTTCTGTTTCTGTTTTATTTCTAACTATGACGATGAATGCAGAATGTGAGTATTTTTTGGTAGTTCATGTAGTACATGTGATATTAACCTCCTAAGGGAGATGATGAGAAAGTGCTGGACTGGTACTGTTATCTGCAGGAACCCCAGGCTGCGGTACTGTATCTGTATCCAGGGCCGGATTTACACTATGTGAGGCCTGGGGCTAATTACCAGGATGATCCCTTCATAAGCAGAATTGTTCATCAACATCAAGTGTGGGTGCTGTTGTAGTATTTATTATATCGAGGTTTTTTCCTACCTATAATATTTTCCTACCCATAGCGGAAATTCATAGCCAAATCTGAAGTTTTTTCCTATCCTTTGTTTTAAATGCTGGTAGCATATCTTTATAGATTGTAAACAACTATAATATGTTCCTACCACCTGTTTTAAAGGTGGTAGCATCTTTTTATAGATGTTATTCACCCATTACATCTATCACCTCAACACTGCGCATCAACATCAAGTACGGGTACTGTTGTAGTATTTATTATGTTGAAGTATTTTCCTACCCATAGCAAAAATTCATAGACTATCTGAAGTTTTGTCCTACCTATAATATCTTCCTACCCTCTGTTTTAAAGGTAGCATATCTTTATATATTTTCAACAACTATAACATGTTCCTACCTTCTGTTTTAAAGGTGGTAGCATCTTTTTATAGAGGTTCTTCATCTGTCTAACGCCTACCTAACTCCAAGAGAGGGTAGGAAGATATTATGGGTGTTTTAAGTAAAATCAGTACATGAAGACAACTTCCACTAATTTTAGTTATTTGACATCAGCAACCTAAAGGACCTGAGGACACCCTTGGTGTTTATCGGGCCTTGCCTGTATTGTCTTTTCTTGTCTTTTGACTGAGTATGAAGGGAAGGTAATGATTGACACCAAAGACGAACTGTGGTCGTCCATGAAACACAGGTACATGAAACGTCCACTGGAGATCTACACACTCTACATGTTCAGGAAGTGTAGTCCAACTATGACAAACGGCAGGAGAAAGCGTCACCTCCTTCAACATGGAAGACTTACTCTGGACCGAGGAGGTGGGCGTCTGTCTGGAGTCAGACATCTGTGAGGAACGGCTCTTGGAGCTCAAGAGACCACTCACTAATCCGCCCAGACGGAGAGCTGTGGGACGTGTTTGCGTTTTTGTTTATGTGCGAGTGTGGCGTTGGAGACGGGACGGTGGAGACGGGGTTTGTTAAAGGTCATTATTGAGGGAAGTTCATTGACACATAAAAAGGGAGGAAAAAAAGGGGGGACAGAGAAATGCATGTTTAGTAAAACCAAAAGCAGCAACATAAGCAAGATGAAAAACCAGACCCTCCCCACACATTTCTTCATATTCTGTTGATGTAAAGTGGGAGGAGCTTGATAAAGAAGAGCAGGGAGGAGTGAGAGCTGCTGGAAGAGCCGACAGCTGCCACAAAAACATCACGCCTTCTATAGCGACCCATCTGTTTGACGAGAAGCGTCGGTCGAGGACATGTCACGTGGTCCTTACCTTTGACGTCCTCGTCCTCTATGGTGGTGTTGGCGCTCTCCACAGACTCCTGGAGAAAGACAACACAATTACACAAATATAAGCACTTGTTCCTGGTAAATGTTTGAGGAAGAGGAGGAGGAGGAGGAGGAGGACGGTGCTGCGTCAAAACAGGTAGAAAGAAAAGACCAGAGTGGGTGGGACATCATACCTTGTTCCCATCAACGGGGTTGTGAATCACAGTCGTCTGTGGTTCCTGGAAAAACAGGAGAGAAGGAAGACGTGAGGAACGGAAAGTCAGATGGTTCCGTGTAGTTATGGGATGTTTGGTCGGGAACTGTGAATGTGAATGTTGGAGGTAATTAACTCGGTATTTGTTGTATTAATAGACTGCTTTATACATCTGCCTTACAACCAAAGGGTCCTGGGTTCAAGTCCAAGGGGAACCACATACCTATTAGTGTCTCTTGGACAATTTCCTCAATGTTTTCAGTGGTTGCCACAGCAAATCCTCATTTTCCATCTCTCTTTCCCTGTCCTCTGTATCTTCTACTCTGACTCCATCTACCTCCATGTCCTCCCTCACTGCATCCATCAATCTCCTCTTTGTCTCCTACCTGGTAGCTCCCTCTCTAGAATCATTCTTCTACCAATGTCTCTCCTCTGAAGATGTCCAAACCATCTCAATCTGAGGCTATAGACCTTGGGTTTTTCATTATATATATTTAAAAACTAACTTATAATCTACTATGAAAAGTACTTTAACATATTTCTGAATATGTTTTTACAAAAAAAGCAACTAAAGTAAAACAGTAATAATCTGAACTCTATCATTTCATAAAATAATAACCTACTGCATACCTGTGCAAACTAAGGCCCGGGGACCGCATGTGGACCGTGGACCAAACTTGTCCAAATTATATGTTTAATTTGTAGTATCATTATCCTTCTGCCCTTTCCCAGTAAAGCCAGCATTTCACCAATAGAGAGTTTAGAGAGCATTTTAGTTTATTTACTCTTTTAGTAAAAAAACGCTAAAAGGTAGAAGGATAACGATAATATAAATTGAAAGTATAATTTGGACCAGTCTGGCGGGCCGGATTATAACGCCAAATGAGCCGCAACCAGCCCCCGGGCCTTAGTTTTCTGCTTTGGAGGTCTGCTTTGGAGTATCTTTTGGGAAATTAGCGGAGACATAGTCATCGGTCATTTCAGTCATTTCAATGACGTAGCCTAGAAAATACAGACTTCTTCTTTTAAGTCACAAATAAAATTTTCCCCCTTTTTCCTTTTGTCTTAACCAGAAACTTTGCTGAGGTAATCAGATCATCTTGATTTACGGGAATCACTCTGCGTCTCTACTCCTCTCTGTTGCATGTGTGTGAGTGTGTGTTTGTGTACAAGACATGTGAGGACCATGTCATGTGTTTTCATGCGTAATCATCCGGACAGCGAATGAGAGCACAGAATGCCTTTGACATCATGCACAGCAGCGATCATGTGGCCTGACGTGGACACCCAGCCAGCAACGGACACCAGCAGCAAGCTGACCAGTGATGGTCTCACACACACACACACACACACACACCACGGTCCACAGACCAGACATGCCATGCAGAGAGAAACTGATCTGATCGAACCAACAAGCATGCTTGGAATGTGCAAAAGTAGGTTTTCATGCATGATGATTGTCTGAACAGACACAGGTGGACAGGAAGAGTTGCTGAAGGAGGGGTGGGGGGTTGAGGTAAAGGTTGGCCCAGGACCACAGACTAACTACAGACCTCATATCAAGAAAATGCATTAAAACTAGAATCTTCTCTACGTGTTGGGGCGGAGAACATTGCTGCGTCCACATATAGACTACGTTAATATACATTTCACTGTTGACTTCTCCTGAACATCTAATACAGAAGAAACAAGGAGGGAAATGGTTCAGCGCAGCAGTAAAATGGAAGGTCGGAATCTTAACAGCACGACCGCTGCAAATGTTCTCGGTTGACATTTAAATGAAATGTCAAATTCACCAACCGGCATGCATTTCCCTCTGTCCCATTTTTACCGTGTGCTGCGAAAACCAGCTGATGTTTAACACCGTTGTAGTATTTATTATGTTGAGGTATTTTCCTACCTATAATATTTCCTTACCCACAGCGTAAATTCATAGCCATAGCTGAAGTTTTTTCCTACCCTGTGTTTTAAAGGTGGCAGCATATTTTTATAGATTTTAAACAACCCTAATATCTTCCTACCCTCTGTTTTTAAGGTGGTAGAATATTTTTTATAGATTTTCAACAACCATAAAATCTTCCTACCACCTGTTTTAAGGTGGTAGCATATTTTTATAGATTTTAAACACCCATAATATCTATCTTACACCTTTTAAAGAAAGGGTAGGAAGATATTATGGGTGTTAAAAAAAATCTATAAAAATATGCTACCACCTTTAAAACAGGGGCTGAGTTAAAGGGGCTCCATTCTGTTAATTGGACGATGTGTTTTCTTTGGTTCTCATTCAGGGAAAACCCCAGATAAAAACAGTTAAACTTTTTTTGACCCTGATGGAGGTTTTTTTTAGTCTGATCTTTGCTCCTGTCTAATATTTACCACTAGGTTGAGACAAACAGAAGCTGCTGTGACGCCCAGTGAAAAGCCTGAACCTCTACCTCCTCCACAGTGTGGCCTGAGGTCGGGAGTCGTGGGGGACGGGGGAGTGTTTTGCCGATGAAGGTGTGACTGTATTGTGAGGTTGTGTTTGTGTGTGTGTATACCAGTGCAGGCGCAGGGCCAGTGTCTTTAGGACTGGTCACTGCGTTGGCCTTGTTGTTGACCTGCAGGGGGCAGTGTAGAGTGGACATGACACACTCACGCGTTACAGACTCTCGAATGTGCAAACACAGACACACGCTCTCTCTCCATATCTCCTGAAGTTTTACTTTCTATGGAATAAGAGTTGCAAAATGATTGTTTCTCAACTGTCGGGTTGCAACCATACATTGGGTCGCCAAAGTGTTAGATAATTTCTATGAAGAAAATAATAAAATAAATAAAAAAATACAAAAATATTGTAAAAAAAATGAAATAAAAAACATAAAAACTGCAAATATTGAAATCAAATATTATTTAAAATATTACTATAATTAATAAATTTTTATTATATTACTATTTTTTATGATTTAAAGACTAAACTAATAATTTGCAAGTTGAAAAAAAATCTCGACGGCTCAACTCAACTATATTGTGATCATGTGACTGCTGCTAAACTATAGTTGCAAGCAACTTTCTGTTGTTCACTATTGGAAGAATGTTATGTTAGATAATCGTATCTTTTTTTCGGCACTCTGCAAATATTTTATTATAATAGAGGTGATTCTGCATTTCAACAAACAAAACAATTACAATAAGTGACCTATAATATTAACAGAGCTGATCTTTCCACAAAATTTAAATTTTAAGTTTTTTTCCTAGTTTCTACCATTCTTAATACCAGTTATAGCAGGTGTGATATCCCCAGTTAACATCAATGCCAAGAACAGAATCTCTAAAAAAGAAACATCTTAGGAATGTATGAAAATATCCAGCCTGGCTTAAAATACATTCTCACACACACCTTCAGTCTAAAACTGTCAGCACAAGTGCATGTGGGTCTCCATACACATCTACAGCAAAGCGCCGCTGACAAATTAGACCCAAACGCAACAAAATCTCACATAAATCCATGTGCTGTTCCAGGAACTGACTGCGAGATCACACGTAGAAAGAGCGAGACTAGAAGCTGAGAGTGACAATCCCCGAATGACGATGTTCTGTTGTGCAAAATGCAAACTACCAATAATCCAAAAAGGCTCTTCCGACACCGATCATTCCCACAGACTTATGCAAGAAACCAAGCTTTGCCTCATTTGGGTTTTTTTTCTGTGCAGGACAACTCACCTTCACGCCGTCTGGTTTCTTGTTGAGCAAACTCTTGGCTGCTGTAGAAGGGAAGAAGACGGAGACATTTGGGAATAGAAGTTGACAAACAGTGCTGCTTAGCCTGAGGCTGAACTAACATGCAGCAAGCAGACCTTTTTTTTTCTTTTACATTCTAAGTGCAAATTCAACCGCAAGATCCAAGATGCAGTACTGGCAGTGTTACCAACACTTGTTGCAGGGTTTCTCTCTCCGGCCAGAACCAAAGGTATTATTCCATGTTTATATATATATATACATTAGAGGTGTAACGGTACAGGAATGGCACCTGGACAATTTTTTTGGCGTGGAAAAAACTCATAAAAAAATATATAGACACTAGGTCCTGCCTCTATTGTACTTCTCATAAACAAGGTTTCTGCTGAAACTGCATGGGCCGAGTACAGTACCGTTACAACTCTAATATGCTTTCTTATATACATGAACATGCACATAACCAGTAGCATCAGAAGATCAGGTGCAACTTACTTATCTTATTTTTATCTTATTCTCCAAAAAAACACATGCTACACTAGTATTTTGTCGCTGCTGTGGTATTCTTATTACGTATTACACTTTTGTTCCTGGATTCTATCCTCATGCACGAGTCACTTTGGATATTTCAGAAGTGCAAGATGAAATCAAAGAAGAAAACCGGATTTAACTGGCATGTCAATTCTCACAATATCTTCCTGTCGTCCCAGAGAATCTTACCTCAAATGGTTACCACAATCCAAACAAAAGTAGGAAAGAAAATTGAAAAAAAAAAGAGGAAAATTATGAATAAAGGAGACAAATTCATGCTTATAATTAGTGCTGTGAAATAAGGAGAGAAAACTAGGCTGAGAAATTAGAGAGAGATCAAATAAAAAAACATGCATAAAATAGGGCAAAATAGGGAGCAGGATAAAGGAAAAGAAAAGCTGCAGATTTGGGTTCAACCTAAGAAAGAAGAAGGAACTTTTTTCCAGTCAAAGTCTAACAAACAGTTCCTATAAGACATCTATGAAGATGTTATTGATGTGTTTCCTTGGAAGATGTGCAGATCAAGAGTTTTGTCAAATCCTTCAAGCTAAAAGGCAACTGTATTTGAAATCATCTTGATGAAATCATCATCAAGAAAAAACATACCTGAGAAGTTTCTCGTGACTAGCAAAGTGGTCAATATGGCTCCCTGCAGGGAAAGACAGAAGACAGAAGGAAGGAGGACAGAGGAGAAAGGAAGCATTAAGCGAATTAGGATCACGGCAAGAAAGAAGAGCAAAGCAATAGAGCAACTTAAAAAAAAAGTCAGAGAGGACAAAATTGTCATTGTGAGTTTTTCAAGTGCAGCAGACTCCAAGACAGGGGGCAGTGTGGGACGTGGGTGGATGGATTGTAAGTGCATTAATAGAACCATGAAGGACTGTTCACCTTGAGTTTCCTCCTGGCGTTGAATTTCTTCAGACACTCCACAGTCTCCTGCCTGTGCATCATGGAAGCTACGGTGGATCGTTGCTGCGGGAGGAAAACGTCAAATCAGTGGTGATCGCATCAATAAATATTCAGCGTTGTATGTTTCCAGTTGAGTCACGGAAAATTCCAAGAACATTACTTTACGTAAATATTTACCAGTGATGCATCGCAATAAAAATTCTTGGCCAAAACGGAAAATAGGGAACTTGAGGTCGGAAAATAAAACACAATGTTTTTGTCTATGTCACCATAAACATTCTGATTTGGCCATGCTGTTTTGCGACTTTCGGCTGAAGAACTGGAAAAAAAAGTTCACATTTTTGCCCAAAAAACATTTTTGGCGGACAAAATTTTTTAAATCCTTTAAATTTCCGAGACTCATCCACACCGTTATCAAACCTCGCTAATTAGCATGATACTTTCGAACGCAAATATATGACAATATAGTTGGACGATGTCACTATAAGACAAACGGAATATTATGCAACGAAATATACTACAGAGTGGTATATTTCAACAGACAGAGGAGATACTTAGAGATACTACGAAGCATCGTTATCCAGTAGAATGTTGTGTACGATCCCGTTTAGGTGAACAAGGCTACCAGCGATCATTCCCGAAAACAATTATCTCAACATCAAAACAAGGTAAAACTTGTGTTTTCCAATTTTGTATATCGTAAAATCTGCATTAAATCTGCGCCTCGGTATTTGTGTGTTGTGAGATAGTTCGTTGTGAGGACGTGCACATACGCAGATCCAGGGGTGTTTGAGGGCCTCGGAGGCGGTGATGCGTTTACTGGGGTTGATGGTTAACATCTTGTTGATCAGATCCTTGGCCTCAGGAGTTACAGTGTCCCACTCTGGAGACGGGAACTGTCAAAAAACATTACAGGTTTGACTTTGATAAACGCTGTACATCGGAATGCAGTGTATAAATACTCACATCATAGGCTCCGGCCTTGATCTGTTGATAGAGACGATGTTGGTCCTCATCCCAGAAGGGAGGGTAACCCACCAGCAGGATGTACAAGATGACACCTGGAGACAAGTAACAGGTCCACAGACCATGTGCCTCTTCTGCTTTGTGGATACTTTGCTACTTAGTTCTGAGTGAAGGGGAATATTTACCACAGGCCCACATGTCAACAGCTTTCCCGTACGGATCTTTCCTCAGAACCTCTGGTGACAGGTAGCCTGGGGTGCCAGCAAAACCTGGAGAAATGAAAGAGGGTAGATGTGGAATATAGGAGGGGCAAAATAAGTCATGGATCAGATCAGGACTGAGAGAGGGTTCCTGTATTTGGGTTGAAGAGCGTGAACTCTGGAGTAGATGTTCTAAGTAGGGAGAATTTACTTAAATAAAATGTATTATCATAATCAGAACCTTGGTTTTCACCAGGTTGAAACAGGTCAAAGACAATAGGAGGGAGAAAAGTTACTTTCTCTTTTTTGCAGAGATTTCATTTGCACAAATTAAATGAATGCAAAAAAAAGTTTTTCAGTAGCAAATTTTGATAATATTGGTAATACCTATTTTGCATAACTGTTATTGCTCAGTCTAACACCAAATCTGCTATTCAAGGTCTATTTTTCATGGAGGATAATTCCAATTTAATTACATTATTAAAACTGTAAAGTCCATTCTCCCAAACGCAATTGACTTGAATCTAGAATCTAGAATAAGCGAAGTGTAAAAAACAAAGTGCAGGATCTGTATTTTATTCTTCTGTTAATTGTCCGATAGTGTGACGTAAAAAAAGAAAGATAAAAATAAATACATGGATGGATGAATACTCACCGAACCATGCCTGCTGGTCCCCCTGCACCTCGATTGCAAGCCCAAAGTCAGCCAACTTGACCGCCGCCCCCTTCAGCTTACTGGCCAATAGAAGGTTCTCAGGCTGGGGGGGGCGGAGTCAAACAGGTTAGAGGTGAAACGTCACACACTCTGGGGACAAGCTGCCCGCAGACACAGATCTAAAACCAGATTAGCCAAAACCCAATCCTAATCCACACCATTAGGGGTCAGTGACGCTAAACTGCTCTTAAATCAGTGTCTGAGGCAACTCCCTTTCTGTCATGAGGCAGACATGACAGAGAAACAGAAATGTGCACGAGACCAAAACATCCACGAGGGCCAAAGACTTTCCATGCAGACTTGCTCCCAGGGTGTTGTGGATCTTACAGGAGTGAATTAGGGGCAGACGTGACGTGGAGACACACACTGACACCAATCCACGGTTCAACACCGTCCATGAGCGGGAGCAAAGTGAAAACTGCATGGAAACAACACAGGGATGGGAGGGAGGAGTGAAACAGGAAAGAGCCACCGTTTCACACCGCGACCAAGTTTTAACACGACCATAAAACTACGTGAGTCTCCAGCAAACGCACCACATCCAACACACACACACACAGACACAAAACACACACGGCCGGCGGTGCAGAAAGGTCTCCGCTGACCTGGGGTCAGTCAGACGGCTAACTCTAATGAATAAAACATTTCCTAACATTTAGACACCGGGGATGGAGGCAGAGGGTGAGCAGCCAGTTTTTTGGCAGACCTACAGCTCAATAGGAACCAGACTCTATCTCACACCCAGGACTCATCGGAATAATTTGCATAATGATGAATAAATTCTCCCTATTTTGAGACTACGGCAAACTTCTAATGAACCACAGCACAGGACATCGAGGGCTGGGAAAGACAACTGCATTTGAACCAAACAAGCACCTGTAGAGTGCTCATAACAACATTTTTCCATGTCAAAAGTATGCAAATAATCTAACTGCAACGATCCTCGGACACATTTACTCGCGACTACATCATTCCATATGCATATTAAAAATATTGTGTTTATATAAAAAGGTGACATCAATTTACATTCTGGGAAAATCAGTCTATACATGTCCAACCTGTGACACCTCCATGTCCAACATACACCTATTTGGGTGTTGACTTGTTCAACTTCATCCCATCCTCACTCTCTTCTTTAATTGTCTTAAGACCTGATTCGTTGATACATTGAGTTAAAGTCCGGGGTGAGCAAACTTTTTGACCTGCAGGAAACAATTTGTCCTCAAATTTGACAGTGCGGCAAAGACCGGAAGAAAAAAGACGGCAGCATTTGTGAAAGCTATCCATATCATTGGGAAAACACAGGCGTTGCACGGAAAAGACAGGAGAATTACAATGACATAATGTTCAGTAGGCCGCATAGAAAAGCCAAATGGGCCGCATTTGGTCCCCGGGCCATAGTTTGCCCACGCCTGGTTTATCCCTACCTTCCATCTGACCCGTTTTCATCCACTGTGCCCTGTCTTACATCTTAAGGTTCCTACAAATTTGTTTCACCCATTGGTTAGCAATAAGAAAAAAAGCACAAAAAATAAAAGTTGTGCAAGAAACGAAAGAGTGAGGACTGAACAGAGCTGGAGCCTCGGTGGTGGTGGTGGTGGTGGTGGTGTTGATACAAACCTTAAGATCCCTGTGCACGATCCCATTAACATGGCAGTGATGGACACTCTCCAGAATCTGCTGTATGCAGTGGCTGAGGGCATGAGGGTAAGAACGGGATACAGATGGAACAGATGGTAGGAGAGAAGAGAAGAGAAGAGAAGAGGAGAGGAGAGGAGAGGAGAGGAGAGGAGAGGACAGGAGAGGACAGAAGAGGAGGGGAGAGCAGATGGAGAGGGTGGAGGGCAGGGAGGGAGGGGAGAGGAGAGGAGAGGAAAGGAGAGGAGAGGAG
>JAFBJS010057444.1:570549-632791 GCA_016785265.1 Paraplagusia blochii | reverse complement strand
ACTGTCCTTCTCTTCTTCCTCTATGCTGTTCTTGATGCTGTCATACTCTTCGTCAATGTTCTGGTTCCCTCTGATCTGACTGAGGACACGACGGGCCTTTTGGGTCAGTCCACGCTGGATTAACCAGCGGGGACTCTCAGGCAGGAAAAGGAATCCCAGGAACTGTAGCAGTGCAGGAATCACAGAGAGACCAAACATGTACCTAAAAGGCAGGAGTAGAAAACTTGACAGATTACACAGACCATGTACTTCACAGGATCACAACAGTATATAATAATAAAACTGCCACTTAGCAAAGTGTCTTTTTTCTAAACTATTTAAATATATATGTATGTTTATATAAATATATAAAAATATACTATATCAGTGATCCCCAACCACTGGGCCAGGGACCGGTACTGGTCCGTGGGTAAATTGGTGCCGGGCCGCATAGAAATAATGTTATCTTTGCCCCATCTGTCTATTACTTACACTTGATTCATACCCATATCAACAAAAGAACTGACCAATAGAATGGCTAGGATTCCATCATCAACAATGAACTCATAATGATGCGAATATTTACATTTTTTGCATTGAGGAGTCATTGATACAAGATACTAACCTTGTATACCGGTCTGGTAGCAGATAATTATAGGCTGTGTGCACTCAAACCTGTTGTGTGCATGCACAGTTAATTCAGGAAGGGAGAATTTATAGGTAGGAAAATATTTCAGGACACTGGAATATTCATTTTAATAAGGGTCAATAAGGTATCTGTCAACTTAACTTAACGTGAAAAAAGTACCAGACATTTAACTGGTCTGTGGGACAAAAAAAGGTAAGGGAACACTGCACTATATATAAACGTACACATTGTACACAAAAGATGTCTATATGAATGTATATTTAGATGTCCATATATTTACATATATACACATACTTACAAAATATACACAAATGTACACACATGTGCATTTATACATATATAATTGTAAAATAAATGATTACAATATAACAATAACAAATCTATTTCACTACATAATTTACAGACCCCCCCTTTTTAAGTGCCTTAATAAAAATAAAAATTCCAACAGCAAACCTCAGAAAATGACTAATGTCCAGGCAGTTGTCATAGGACCTGGAAAAAAAATCCATTCTCTACTAAAATAAACTGTCCTCCACCTCCTGTTGCATCCTCAGCCAATGATGCAAGCAACCTCGATACACCTTAGTAAGTAGGAGACATTGTTGTGGATGAGTCACAGCGCTCTACAAGGCAACAAATTATTTTGTAACTACAAACGTCAGCTATGGCTGCGGCAAATCCTCAGAAAGGACGATTTCTATCTTGTGTGTCTCACGGCTCGATACTCAGACACGCTGCAAACCATGGATTACGCGTGAGAGCAAGAAAGGATGTAGGTGTTGGCAGGAAGTAAATAGAGATGGGAGGGGATGAATACAAAGAAATAGAAGGACATGCGGAGAACACACGGAGCGGCCGCTCTCAGCAAATGTTAGGCTATGACCCTGCGCATATGTTGACATTTGAAATAATCCTTTGAGCCAAAATGACTTTTCCCTGGTGTTTGACGTGATGGAACCTGAGATAAAGCTGCTGAGACTGTCACTGAGAAAGATGTTTCTTCATAGATATATACTAATATTGGCAAAAAGAAGAAGAAGTTTTTCAGATTGGTGGAAAGATGCACAAACACATTTGTTTACAGTGTGCTCCTCCCTGTTTTTAATCCTCACCTCCATCCATTCTGCTGTAAGTAGCTGAAGGCACCGTCAATGAGGCTGGCCGTGAACTGTCCACCAGTGATGAAGAGCGTGTTGACGGTCACCAGCTGACCTCTCAGGTGGGGCGGAGAAGCTTCTGCGATGTATACAGGAACTGTCATAGAGGCAATTCCTACACACAGTGGAGAATGTGCTGTTAAACATTACTGTACCAGTGTTCATTCAACTTAATTTTTGCATATTATTTACTAAATTATAGAGTTCATAATAAAGAAGATTTAAGGCTGGATTTAAGGCTGGATTTCCATAGCTTGTTGCAAGTAAAAAAAACTCTGAGAGAAGTGAGTCCATGTCAAAGTAATTAAGAATTACTTGGGGATTAAAAAAAAATATGGCTGCATTTGAAAATCACAAATTCTTCACACCAGTAATATTAGTTAAAATTCTATATTGTTAATATTTTTAAACATATATCAGACTATATTTTAGAGATATTCATTACCTAAAAAACAACACACAGCTGCTGTTTTCTCAGTAGTATTTTCAATAAACTCTTGTCTAGAAGATTTTTCCACTCTTTTTTGCAGTATCTAAAATGTTCTAATTCTCAATAGTTTCATTGTTTTATAAGAATTTTCTAGCCTAAATAAGAAAATACACAAAAAAGTAAATAAAATAAATGTACATTTCGCAACACGTACTTTACATAAAGTGTTTTACAGGAAGTAATTATATCAGGGTTGCCCAATAGGTAGATCAGGATCTACCAGTAAATCTTCAAAGGAGTGCTGGTAGATCCTGAACAACAACATAGAAATTACAGTAAAAAAAACTATGTAATGTAAGATGTAATTCTATTTCAAGATGCTAATCACTGGGATTAAGTGTGAATCATAAAGGGATTGCATCAGACAATAATACATATATAAAGCATAATGTATAGAAGATATAGTTAGTTATAGTAAAGTTAATATAGGTAAATATATTTTCAAGAGAGTTTTCAATCTAGGTAGATCACTTCAGCCTGGTCCTTTGACCTCACTACACAAAAAAGTGTGGACACCTGTGACCTACGTGTTCATGCAGGGAACAACACTTTTTGTGTTTTTGCCACATTTCACAATGACTCCTAAAGGTTTGGTCAAGGGTTAATATATGGACATAACAACTATCATGTATCTCATTGTGGTTTCTCACCTGTGGTGGGCAGTCTCAAATGGAACTACCACAATAGATAAGTGACCTCATAACACAAAAATGTTAGTACACAGAATTGTCATTGACATCTCAGTCACATGTGTTTTAATCCTCTGAAACACACCAGTGTGTGTGTGTTCTCTCAGGTACCATGAGACCACAGCGTTCTCCAGCCAGCTCCTGATAAGCTCTATTAATAGTCTGCCACTGCGTTCTCCGGCCCCTCCCCACCGTTCAATCACTTCCCTCCTCCTTCACTGCCACCGCCCTGCCCTCAACAGCCGCCATAACTACATGGCTACAAGTCGCCATGGAAACCGCTTCCTGAGAAACCAGCAGTGATGTCTCTTAGCGGGCTGCACACTTGCTGAGATAAGATTAATCAATAGTTGAGGAGAGGGGAAAGAGTTTCTCTTACATTATTCAGACTGGTTCACACTGATGAAGTGAATATGTTAGAATAGAGTATCGTAAAATCCCTGTTGTTGCTGCCATGTTTATTTTGGCTGTTAGTGATGAGTAACTGGGTGGTTAAACAACAAGTGTGTTTCCCAGTGACATCATTTTCTTTTACTCCATGCTGACTCATTGATCGTGAAAACTTTACCCTTAAGATTGACTCAAGTATCTTAATTAGGATTTTAAATGATTATTATCTGATGGCAGAAATCCCGGATCCAGATCCGAGACCAAATCTAATCAAATGCACGCAGACTGTCTGCTCAGAACAATTCAATTTAAAATCTCCGTTCATCATCTTTTTGGAAAGGTGCCCCACAGCCCTCTGAGGGGCTACACTCCAAATATCGGTTCAATAAATTGAACGCTTCAGTTTAGTCAGATGTTGTCAGATGATGGACTGTGAAGTCTGCACAGGTGTTTGCTTGTGTGGTGTTGTTAATCTAATAAACAACTTGTCCAAATGTCTCATGTTGACTTTTGCTGGGATCCAATATTGTCAACATTTTCCAAACACTTAATTTCCAATTCCGATATCAACTTCTTCCGATATAAGCCTAGTCATTTTTACCTATTGATCTATACAACGTACAGTATGAGCATGGGCTTAATTAATTGAGTTGCAATGCTGCCACCTAGTGACTCTCACAATAGTATAAAGCTGCTTATTTCCAAAGTTCATTTTGCGTCAATTGGCGGATTTACGACAAGAGACAAATTTTTACAGATATTACATAATATTCTAAGATTGTCCTTATAGTATTAGCTGGTCAATATTACCTGACATATGTCACATTAAATAAACATTAAAACTAACAATAATAAGGGCTACAAATTAAAGTAACGAAGTCTAAAGTAACATTTCTTTGTAACTCTTTAACTTGTGTTGAGGCAGTCACATAGTTCACAACAACTTCAATTTGAAAAGACATTTGTCCTTAAAAGCTTCCTTTCATACACCGACATCATTTATTTACATAAAGACACGTACGAAGGCACAGGGGTGGTGTACACTCATACAAACACAATTCTCAACATGTTTTGTCATTAGTATTCCACCACTTCCCTCCCTTCCTTCTATTCGTTTTCTATCTCTTTCCACCTGTTTTTCATGCTGATACCTTGTTTCGTCTACTTAAACCAGTGTGCATCAACAGCTCGTCCCCATGCAACACACGTCTGTCACCATGGGCAGCCCTGACGCCTGTTAGTGAGACAATACGGCTCTGGTTGATGCATCTTGGAAGGAATGGAGCATTTCCGCTCTAGATGTGGCTGCAGGTGTTGACAGACAAACTATAGTCAAACCAATTTAGGTGGACGCGAATGTGAGCCAGTAAAAGGTCAAGAACAATACAATGTAGTTTTTCTTCCTTTTGTCTAACAGAGGAAATAAACTATTTTGGCTGCAGACTCTCTCAAATCCAATTAAATCGCTATTACGTCTTGTATTGATTTTTTTTTTAAAGCAGCATTTCTTCGACTCTTAGTTATTAGTGAAAAAAAATGTCATGGTTGCATCATACATCCTCTCTGTCTGACCCTAATTCAATCACGCATATTTCCAGCCATCAAGCTATTGGGAAGAGTACCTTAAAGCAAATTACACATCCATGTGACCAGTATGATTAAAGTAGTGTATTTTCTGGACCATAAGGTACAATAAAAAAAATGATTATTTTCTTATAAATCAACAGTACGCCTTAAAGTGGTGCCAATGTGGATTACGATTGTGTTAACTGAACACTAACATCAGCGTTCTAATATCTGTCAAAATGTTTACAACTTTGGAAAGCTACGAAACCGAACCACTTTTTTCAGAAGATTACGGCTACTGTAGTAGTATATTATACTGTACTGCGCTTCAGTGTAATGTTATGGTGTGTGTATAAGGACCACAAAATCCCACTTGTTAAGAGAAATTCTTACAAAGGCTCAAGGTTGGATCATCACTGAACTGGATCTTTACTGAATAACTCGGTAAAAGCAACCAGACCAACTCAGACAATGATACAACCGAGAATGTTATACCCCAAAAAAACCAACTGAGATACTGAAGATGATGAATTTAATAGAATTGTGAAAGCAGAGTGTACTTAAGAAGTCAGTGTATTGTTTTGTATTGTTTTGTATTGCCATGATGTATGGTTTAGAGACATTAGAAATAGGCAGAAGACAGGAGGCAGAACTGCAGGTGGAGGAGTTAAAAATGCTAAGGTTGTCTTTAGGGGTGACTAGGATGGACAGGATCAGGGATAAGGTGATTAGAGCGACAACACAGACAGGAGGGTTTGGGGAAAAAGCTAGAGAAGACAGACTGAGATGGTTTGGATATGTACAGAAGAGAGACATTGGTAGAAGAATGATCCTCAAGATGTAGCTACCAGGTAGGAGATGAAGAGGAGATTGATGGATGCAGAGAGAGAGGACATGGAGGTGGTTGGACTTACAGTTGAGGATACAGAGGACATGGTAAGATGAAAATTGTTGACTCGCTGTGGCAAACCCCTGAAAAAGGGACAAGCTGAAAGGAAAAGAAGAATTCCTCCTAAATAATAAAAAAAGTAATGTGCTCGCACTTTGACTATTTTGATTCCAATGCCATCTCCTTCGAAACATATAGATTCTAAAGATTTAGGACAGGAAGGAAAACACAACAACAGCTGCTCCTGCAAACATGCACACAATACAAGGTTATGTAATGTCCCTCATCATTGCAGATGTCTTTCAGGACCACAGACAGCTCAAAGGACTGCACCAAAGTTTAAGCCTCACAGCGCATTGACGTCAAACAATGGCCTTCAGTGTTGACGTACTTTTACTACAGAGTCTCTGTCCCTCTAGGAAAACAAATGACGGGTTTAAGAGAAAATCTTTTGAGAACGAACCTCTGTGTTAATTGTGAGTAATTTTAATCAGAACCACACTGTGTTTATTCCAAACAAAAGCATAATTATACATTTTCCAGCCTTTATTTGTTTTGTTATTTTAAATCCAGCATTTTGTGTAGGACAAATTAAAAGTAGGATTGTTGTTTTACTTTCATTTAACAAATAATGTCATTAAATAATTAATAATAATTATGTCAAACATCAATTGAGTTGAAAAAAATATACTGTTACTACTTTTTAGAATAATGACTCACTGGGCCAGCAAAACTGTTTTAACTAAAGTATAATTTCTTTCTATAATTTCTAAAATATAATAATCTATTACTGCCTTCATTTTGTGAGGTGAACCCTTAAATGATTAATAATGATCTATTATTCTACAGCATCTATCCAATCAAGGTGAGTTTGTCACTGGACCACATTAGTGTCATATGATAGTATGATAGTAATACAGGCTTGAAGTGGAGGAAGAGCTGGAGTAGAGACGTTAAAGGGACAACACAGACAGGAAGGTTTGGAGAAAATGGTAGAAGCATGATCCTAGAGATGGAGCTCCTGGTAAAAGACAAAAAGGAAGACCAAAGAGAAGATTGATGGATGCAATAAAGGAGAGGTAGGAGGTAGTTGGAGTCCGAGTAAAAGATACAGAAAACAGTGGGAGATGGAAAAGAAAGATTTGCCGTGGCAACTCGTAAATAACAGACAAGCCAAAAGCAAAAGCAAAAAAAGGATGTATTGACAGAAATAATCTGGTCAAATACATCATTCACTTAAATCCAATCAGATGCAAATGAACATGCACTGCTGGCACAGACACGTGCTTCCTGTCCAGAGGCTGATGTCTGAGTCTGATGATGCAATTACAATTACCCAGAATACTCCCTCTGAGCACTGGTGAATTCTCCTCAGGCTGATATAGACGACAAGAAAAAAATATCTTACATCAACCCATACATCATTTAATTACTTGTCAACCTGGTTATTTTTTTTATTTCTCTATGCAAATAATGACTGCAATAATGCCTTTTTAATTTAGGTTATTATTTTGTTTTAGCTGTAAAAAACAGACACTTAACTTTTTCTGCTGTTCTATTACAGAAGGTCTACAATGTGACGTTACCATGGCAACCAAAACTTTTTCTAAAGCAGTTTTGAAATGTGTTGCAATCTCAATCATTCTACCAAATTACAATATAGCAATATTGTTCAAACAACGTTTGATATAACTTTGACATAAAGAGATCCTGCAACATTTATGATACACGTGAGTTTGATCAGTCACAGAGTCAGGATCAGGAATTAGGTGATTAAAGGGACAACACAGACACGAAGGTTTGGAGAAAAAGCTAGAGAAGCCAGATTGAGATGGTTTGGACATGTTCAGAGAAGGGACAGTGGATACATTTGTAGAAGAATGATCCTAGAGATGGAGCTACCAGGTAGACGTAGAGGAGATTATTGGATGCAGTGGGATAGGACAAGGAGGTAGTTGGAGTCAGAGTAGAAGATACAGAGGACAGGGTGAAATGGAAAATGTTGATTCGCTGTGGCAACTCCTGAAAAAGGGAAAAGCCTGAGGAAAAAGAAGAAGATATATGAATAATATATTAGCAGAGAACCTTAATTAGTAGTAAAGGTGTGGGCACCTGTCATAGATATAACCAAAAATTAATAAATAATTTCCAATCCCTTTAATCTCATACAACACTCTCTGTCCACAAAGGTCAGCTCAGCAACAAAGTGGTTAGGAGCTGAGGCTTATGGGTAAAAAGGTATAAGGCAGGGCATGGACATTGACTTTCCTGGCCTGTCAAATAGGACCAGTGACCTTTTGTTCCGGCCTGGTTAAGAGATGCTAAGCAACTAGTACCAAAGAGACAATGTGAAACAATCTTGTGGATGACACACTACAGGTGACCAGCAAGCTCTGCAATAAGTGCATGAATGAAGTGTTCTCTCATTAACAGTTGAGTCAGAATGCATTTCATTAGCCGTGAAAAAGTGACTGGTGGCTGCCTGGGTAATGAGGACGACTGAATGAGAAAAAGTATTTTGATGACACGAAGGAGAGATATGTTTAATGAACGAGGTAATTACAATGTGAAGTCGTAATGCCACAGGTCATTAGTTTCATAAGTGCACGCGCATATATCTAAGCGTTTATATTAAGCTATACATGGTTACACTGTCTTTGGCAGCAAAGTAGTTCAATAACTAGAGGTTTGATTCTTAAAATTCTTTGTGAGATTCCAGTTTCTTTTATTGCAGTGGTGGTCTAGTGGTTAAGGAACCAGACCAGGGTTCGGAGGGTTCCAAGTTCAAATCCACAAACTGCCAGGTTACTACTGAGCTCCACTGAGCATGGCACCATCCCCACTCACTGCTCCCCGGGCGCTCAAAGCTGCCCACTGTTCACCTTGGTGATGGGTTAAATGCAGAGTGTTTTGTTGTGTGCAGTGGTGTAGGTCACAATGACAAGGAGTTTGCTTTCCCTCTTTCCTTAAAACACATACTTTTTTTATGCTGATTTTGATTCCCTTCCATTTTGCTAAAACACAAACCTAAAAATTACTTAACACAACCAAAGTGCAATCAGTTAGAAGTTATCAGTTAATATACATGTATGTATGTATGTATGTATGTATATATATATATATATATATATGTATATTTATGCACCTAAATATGTGTGTGGATCTGAGAGCAAATTATTTACGCAATATTGACATGCTGCATATTTGCCAAATGTAAATAATGGGGCAGTTTGTGGCCTAGTGGTTCAGGAAGTAGACTTGGATCTGCAAGGCCCTCGGTTCAAATCCCCCTACCACCAAGTTACCACTCAGGCCCACTGTGCATGCACTGGGTGCTCAAAGCTGCTCAGTGTTCACTTTGGTGATGGGTTAAATACAAAGGTCACATTTTATTGTGTGTGTGTGTGGTGTGAATCACAATGTCACAATGAGAAGGAGTTCCCTTTTCTTCCTAATGTATAGGATTCACTAATGTTCTGTGTAAGACAAAATGGAACTGAGATGTACAGGAGAGGTTGATTGTGGAAAAGTAGTAAAGATAAGGAGATGCTAAATATGAGGGAAGGAGGCTGATTAGCCAAGGATGCTCAACTTTAACTCTCCTCTGAACTTTGTGGTTTCGTCATCTGTTCTTGCACGCTGAGATAACAGGCACATCTTATTTGTCATTCAGATCCTTCCCCTCTCCGTACAGTGCTACTGAACCAAATCAAATAATAATCACAGTCAGGATAATAACCCAGCAAGTTGTTTAACAGCCAGTGGCCAACAACCAGAGCCAGCAGAGGGACATGCTGTGTAATCAGAAGCTGTGAGTAATTGCAAATATCAGGCCTGAGGCAGAAGGGAGAGCAACAAACAAGGAATACACTGGGAGGTGGTGGGGAGTTGGAGGGAGTTGGAGGGAGTTGGAGGGGCGATGGTGGCAATAAAGGCCATTCTGACCTTTGAACTGTCTGATAAAGAGTAAGTAAGAGAGGAATGTCCAAGAAAAAAAAAATCGATGTTGACATTACACTGCTTACAAATGGGAGTGATAATTACACTGATTCTCATTAAATAGCTCCTTTGTCTGAAGCTCTGCAGCAGACCCAAACGCAATATACAACTAATTTCGGATGCTAACCCGGAGGGGCCTTCGCACAAATTGCTGCATCTCAGGCAGTTTGCTCTCCGGTAAAAACAGAAGTAAATATTGATATTTACATGTCTATACACAAAACATTGTTCTTATCCTACCTGTTATCCAAGGACAACCAAACTTATCATACGTAGATTTCTTGAAGATTTAGCCCTCAGATCCATTATTATTGTCATATCTTTATCATTGCAATGTCCCATTCACAGGTCAACATAAACAAAAAGGTGCATGGAGATTATTACTGCTCAAACTGACAACGTTAAATTAATTGTAAACCCCAAAAACTGGCAGGGACCAGTGGTCACTTGTTTGTATATTTTCAACATTGTTTATTTTGATTGTGATACTAAGGAATGCTTAATACAGTTGAGTTAAAAACTTTATTTTAAGTTTCTATTCCATGTTGATATCGGTCAATATCGGTAATTAGAAAAACGTGATCTTACGTTCATTGATTTCACAACTGCTGAATTGTTTTTAGAGTTGCTATTCTCTTAAATAAATTAATAAATCAAACCAACTAAGTTTGTTGCAACAACACAAAGAGAGATCACCACGTCTTACCTAGCCCAACACCAACGACTAGTCTCCCCGCCAAAAGCACCTCTTTACCGGGGGCACTGCTCAGCACGATCCCTCCGACGGTGAAGAAGAAGCTGGCCAGCAGTATGCACACCCTGCGCCCGAAAAGCCCGTTGAGGAAAGCGCCCAACAGCGCAGACAGTGCAGCCGCGGTCACAGTACAAGAAATGAGCATCTCCTGCCACAGGGCGCTCAGGTGCAGCTCCCTCTTCAGCAGGAGCATCGCTCCGGAGATCACCCCGGTGTCGTAACCAAATAGGAAGCCGCCCAGAGCGGAGAAAACCGCCAGGACGTAGACGAAGCCGGGCGTGACATCCTGCTGGAACTGCTTGCGGGCTGCTCTTTCTAGATCCCCGGTGGAGGAGGTGGAACCAGCGCCGGCTGTTGCTGCGGCTGTGGCTGCAGACGCCGCCGCCGGTGGTGGTGTAAGTGTGGCTCCAGCGGTGGAAGCTCCAGTGGAGGCGGAGGCGCCCTGGCTGCTGATGCTGGCGCTGGACGGTGCCTTGATGAGGCTCCGCTCTCCTCCGTCACCCGCTTTCTTCCAGCGCTCGCCCATCAGGTTGCTCATACTTCGGAGGTTATAGTCATGCTTTCGCGACATATGGGAAACGCAGCACAGGACAGACTGCTGGCGTTTGGTTACTTTTCCAAAAAAATGAAAACAAGAGGAGACCTCGAAAACTACTGTGTCCACCCAGTCTGGATTGAATGACAGCTAGACTAGAGGTCCAGAAGAGTCCAGAGTCTGTTGTTGGCTGGTTAGATAAGTTGTTGCACTGCCTCGTGAGTGCGCGTATGGCAGATAGAGAGGAAGGGAGGAAGAGGGAGAGAGAGTGTGGTTCAGAGCATCACATCCATGTGGTCCTGATGGGAGAGTTGAAGAAGACTGTGGAGCAAAGGTAAGAAAGGAGGAGTGTAGTGTGGCGGAGCTCTCCGTCACTACCAGCGTCGCTATGACGCAAAGGAGTGTTTTGGCAGCGTTGTGTCAGAGTGAAGACTCTGTCTGGGAGTGTTCACTTACTACATACAGATAAGTGAAAGCCTGCAGTGTTATTCACCCAGCAGATTTTCAGTTAGTTGAATATAATGAGCAGAAACAAAGGCGACAGTAATGGTAAAATATACGTGAAATAAAAAATATATAAACGTTTGATTGCCTCGACAAATTGTGGCGACCATAATAAAATATATGCCTCAAATTGATAAGATAATACACAGGAAGGAAGGAAAAGAAACAACATATGGCAGTAATAACGAAAAACAACAACAGTGCCCATGAATGTATTATAGATTTACACACATATATGTTTGTATATATGTACATATACAAATGTACACATAACTGGTTGTCTGTATTTGAACACGTATTCATGAATACGTATTTTGTACAAAGGATCACTATATATTGTGGCAAAAAAAAACAATATGCTCTGATGTTTTATGTTTTGCACAAATTAAATAAAAATCCTCGTGCTTTTTAATGCAGTTCAATAGACTCTTTTACTTTGTCTACGATACGATTCCCGAAGTGTTCATGGTGCCTGTGGCAAAACAGGAAAACAGCCGCCCTCTGCTGGATGGATCTCAAAGGTTCAGCGTAATTTACCCCACGTACTTCACTGAACCTCGCTGATTGACCACTGACTACTGTTAAGACAGTATCGATTTAGCTCTAAACACAAAAAAGTCATCCATGAAAACGACCTGGATCCCACTCCCCCCGGGAAACGAAGGGTTTGAAATGCATTGATGTGGATCAATATGTGGACAGCAGTGTTGCATGAAAACAGAAAATGAAAATAGCCTGTTAATGGCCCGTGGTTGAGACCATTACATTACATATAAAGTGTGACATAGAGAGTGAGGTACCTTATCTGCTCAGTGATGTCCATGATTTTACAGAGAAAAAAACATGAATGTTGAGTAATTAACTTCTTCTTCTGTATCTTCTACTCTAGCTCCAACTACCCCAATGTCCTCCCTCACTGCATCCATCAATCTCCCCTTCATCTCCTACCTAGTAGCTCTATCTCTAGGATCATTCTCCTACCACTGTCCCTCCTTTGAACATGTCCAAACCATCTCAATCTGGCTTCTCTAGCTTTGTCTCCAAACATTCCTGTCTGTCCCTCAAATCACCTCATTCTTGATCCTGTCCACCCTTGTCTTTTGAGAACCTCAGAATCTTTAACTCCTCCCCCTCCAGCTCTATCTCCTGTCTTCTACCTATTCCTAGTGTCTCTATGGCTGGTCTCACAAACTATTTAAATCAGATCAAGTTTTCACAATAAGAATATTGAGAAATATTTTCCAAAACACTTTTACATTCCAGCAAGGATGAGGCAAATACTCTGCTTGTAGGTACTCGGTACTTGAACCTCAGGACGTTTTTAGTTACGTAATAAAATGGTATGGGGAATTCTGTGAGCTCTTGTTTGTCCATGTTTGTGCACATGATGTGCTGTTTCATATCAACATGGAATATAAGTACTTCAGATATACTCACTGACCTGGTTTAGAAATGAGACTGGCCAACTATGAAAGGTGTCATCTGCCAAAGGTCCAAGTCGGCCATGTTGGCGTAGAAACAGGATCGTGTTCATCTGACGAAGAAGAAGGCCAAAGAAGAGTTGTGAAGTGAAAAGAAAACATATTTAAGCATTGTTAAAGCTTGTTTAACAGAATTAAAATTTTTTTTTTTTTTTAATCATTTAATGCAAACAAATTTTAAACTTTGAAGGAGTTATAGGAATTTACATTTCAACAAAAGAACATTTCTATAAACAGGAGGGTTCTGGATAAAACACAAGCTCATGGGGCAGTGGTGGCCTAGTGGTTAAGGAACCAAACTGGAACCCAATCTAGGAATTTCATAGTTTCTCAAAAGATATTCCAGAGGGATTGTTGAAGTTCTATCTATCTATAAATTCCTTCTCTTAAACTAAAAGGAAATTGATAGTGGGAAAATTAGAATGTAAATAATAGTTGTATTCCTTTTGTTCTATGTCTATATTTTCTGTTAATTATGTATAATAATAAACCACACAAAGGCACTTTTAAAAACATATTTCAGACTCTAGTGGACAGCAAAACACCCTTCACTCAAACGTGCCATTCCCCCCTGTTTTTAAGTACAAAACCATACACAGTACTGCAACTTGGACATTTTAATTCGATACTGTAGATGTACGCCCTAAAAATTTAACACTAACATTTTTACAAGCAGTGGATGTTGGAGAAATTGTATTTCCTTTATCTATTTTAAACCACTGAGAGAAAGAAAGTAAGCCATAACAATTTCTCCCGCGTCTGTCTTTTGCGCACGCGCGAGCCTCAGTAGCGCGGACATTTATTTTCAATATTCTGTCGGTTAATTCCAGGACTGTCTTTGGTCCTGTCTTACGGTTGAGTACTTGTCTGTTGGCAACCTTACCTATTTGTTTCCCCGGTTAAGAAAGTGTAGCGTCAGCTGCGTCGCTTTTTTATAGTTTGATGAAGTCGAACGACGAAGCTCAAATTAGCATGAAGTAGCGATCTCTTCGAACAAACCGCTATATTTCATCCATAGTTAGCGAGGAAGTGGTGGGAGGGGAGTCAAGAGCGACACTGTCTCCCCATTGGTTGAAATAAGTCTGGACATTAAGTCTATAATACGGCCGATATAAATATGTATACATGTTAATATTTCGAACTTAAGCATTGTGCTGGATAAATATGTAATCATTTATATTTAATTTAGTTTTTAAAATACTAAATGAGTAGTCATATGACACAGAAAACCACCACAAAGCCATTAAATAGGTCCCACCAAATTGATATTCGGCGAATTTTTGGAACGTCTTTTCAACCACAACAGTTGAACCAGAGCCGCCATGTTGTCACCTGAGGAGCCAGTGGATATTTACACAGAACACAAGAAACGTTTTTTATTCTGCACTTGGTAAGACACGACATAACGAAGTGTTGTATGTTGCAATTGTGTGAAGAAGAAAAAGATAAAAAAGACCAGCGAATTAAAATTATGGTCAAGGTTAAAGTGTTAAGTTAGGCAACTGGACATACAATTTTTTGGAAAACGTTTCACCTCTCATCCAAGTGGCTTTTTCGGTTCTGTTTGTAAGAAGTAACAGAACAAAACAACGAAAAGTGGTCAGTAGATTTAAAAAAATGAATAAAAAAAGAACAGCTTTATGTCAGATGAAGGCCAGTACAGTACATTTCAAATAGTTGGATGACATTAGGTGCCATTTATATTTTCCATCCTTTTTTATATTTGGTAAAATACTTTAAGGATTAGAAATAAAAACAATAGCACTTATAATTATACTTATGACACTATGATGAAAGCAGTTTATGATTTTATTCATATATTCAGTGGCAAACATGGCTCCCAGCTTATGTAGGTTTGAGATTGAATCCCAAATGCTCGACTAATGACTAAGGAAGCAAACTTTGGTTTGATTCCACCAGGTTGCTACTGAGATGGAAGGCTTACTATCGTGCTGTGTGATTTGTGTGGCAGTCATGGAGACTGCTGAACCTAGTAACAGAATGAAAATAAATGAATGACATGTTGAATAAAGTTCCACAGAATTTTAGTAATGTCTCGGGACTTAAAGTTCTTTGACTTTTTTGTGGTCAGTTAAGGTCAGAGCTCCTTTTGGTGAAATAGTGATGTCTAACACCAGCCCTTTTGTCTTCCAAATATAATATTTGTCTTTTCCCCCCTCTCTGCTCCAAAACAAAGAAATAACAAACTGCTTCCTGGTTCAGGGAACCCAATCATTGACCTTGCCTCATTATTCATGTGCCCATTGTCATGTTCTGACCTAGAAGGAACCACATTGGTCACTAATGTTTTCCAATGGTAACTCGTCCCCCCAGACTCTCTCACTCCATCTCTCCCCTTTTGAGTTACAAGTTTTAATACTTCAACCATTATTGATAGGGTTTTTGTTGAGAACATACATTTTCTTGATTGCAATGAAATAATAATGAGTCTTATTTAACAAAGAAAAACACCCTTCTAAACATGAAAATATGGGACATTTGTTGGAATAAAAAAGGAAGCATTTGTTATGGCTAATATATCAACTTATAATCATAAACTGAGTTTTGTTTATTGTCCCTTCCTGTTCCTCATGTTAAGTTTTCTGGTAGCTTTTTTTCCTGGTTTAAAATGTAACCTAGTTGTCTGGGGAAACATTCCTTGTGCAATATCTATGAAATATATATAAAAAAAAATCTGAAATGAAGTTAATGTCAGTGGTAACATAAGTTAAAAGTTTTATCTTTTCAGGTTTTTGTTGAATGACACAATGTGTGTTTGTGTGTGTGTTTTGTGTTGACACTGCATATATAAACCCAGAGGTGGGCTGCTCGTCTGTTTTCTCTCTCCTTCACCTGCCTTTATCGGGCAGCATGATTCCAACCACATGGATCTGGGTTTTGTTTTTTTCTCTAGTCTCAGGTACCAGGCTCTATTTCTTTGTTTTATTATTACAATTATATTTAATAACATATATGATATTTTAGGATTTTTTTTGGTTCTACTTATACCTTGTCATTATATCTTTTTAGAAAACATAATTAATCTAAATTAAATTTTCTGGTTTGTTAAATTTAAAATTACTTTATGGAACTTAAAAGGTAATAGAAGAAAAGTAACAGACTAACAAAAATAAATGGAATGCTCTTTCTTGCAAAACGGTAGGTACAGTAAGTTCTACTTTGTCAAGTTAAATTTGTTATTCATTTGTTTCACGATGAAAGAAGTGGGCAGAATTTATAATACCACTCAGACCAGATTTGGATTATGTTTATTTTAGACAGCATGCAGTATGTAGCAATGACCGAATCCCACTCCCTAAAGGTTAATGTTTCTTTTCTTCTGGTTTTGCTGTGTTTCTGTTGTGTGTATTTTGATTTTCTTTCTTTCAATTTTTTTCTGTTTTCTATTACTAAAAAGGGACATACATGCTTATGACACTAGAAGCACTGTATTTGTTGTATATGCAACTGAATGTCAACAAATAAAGCAAAATAAAAAAAGTTAAACTTCTTGTAATTTATACACTTATAATATATATTTACACTTCTGTTTTTCAGGATCAGCTGAATCGCTCTCAGCAGCAGAAACTCATACATGTGAGTTCTTCACAGTTATTGTTCTGTAACAGTTGAATTGTTCTTCATTACGCCGTCACTGTGAGTAGTGAAGTGAACTGCATTCCCTTTTTATTCGACCAGACACCTGCAAGATGTTCGGCAGTGGCATCGTTCAAACTTTTAATGCCTCCAGTTTCCACATTCGCTCCAACTGCCCGTTCACGCTCACCCGCTTCACCCATGAGCAGGTGGAATATGATATCACTACCCTGCGGGGAGACAATGGACTTTTGTCTCAGATGGAAATCACGGTCAACAAAATCAGGACCATCGTGCAGGTTGAAGGAATCTTGGTGGAAAAGAGAAGGTTTGTCAATGAAATGATTCTCTCCCTTAGTCTCCACACCCAATGATCATTGTTACCTACATGCAGATTCACTAATAATGCTATGAATTATTCCCTCAGTCTGACTTCCACAGGTGAGAGAACTTGCCCTAGAGTCATGTCAGATGTTATTCATATTCATCCAAACAACCTACACCTTGATGCATTCTTAATCATACCTGTAGTGGTTTATTATTAGCTCCAACCCAGAAACACAACATCATTAATTTATGGCATTGCTGACCTGAAAGATAATCATTTCACATTATCACTGTCTGAAAACATGGCTTGCATGGCTTTTGGGAATTGTGCAGAGGTCTTTAATTTCTTTAGGAAACCCCCCCGTATGTTTGTCCATTTGTTTGCAGTGTGTCACTTCCATATGACCACACTTACCAGCACATTTTCCAGTATGGCACATACACAAGACTGAGGAGCTCGCTGTTTCCTCTCTCCGTCACTTGGCACACGGTCCCTGCTGGAATAGACAGTGTAACGGTGAGCTGGCACCAGTGCTACTGGAACATATTAGTAGAGTGCAGACGAATATCAGTTTACTAAAAAGAATGCAATACAAAGATGTGCTTGCTTTTCCTAATAATTTTCCAAGAAGAAGATTAGGGATGTTCCTTTCATCATGTGCTGTTTTCAGACTCACTTCACCACAGCAAGTCAACAATTTCCATCTCCCCCTGTCCTCTGTATCTTCTACACTACCTCCATGTCCTCCATCACTGCATCCATCAATCTCCTCTTTGTCTTCTACCTGGTAGCTCCATCTCTAGGATCATTCTTCTACTGTCCCTCCTCTGAACATGTCCAAACCATCTCAATCTGGCTTCTCCAGATTTTTCCTCAAACTTTCCTTGTGACTCCCAAAGACAATCCCCTCTTCTCTTCAGTGCAAAACTCAACCCCTCTAGGTTCTCTTCTAGCTGCTGCTAACCCCCACAACAAAATTTCAAAGAAAAAAAAATGAAATCTTATTATTATTCTAAGTCATCTGGTACCAAGTAATCCATGGCCCTGAGGTTGGATACCCCTTCTAGTAGTTAGCAGATGCATTCAAGCTTATGCAATGACTTGATCTTTACTATAGGTGGCCCTGGAACAAGGGCTCATCACTGAAATGAACGGACTCTGTGGACATCCCAGTATTTCAAGTATGTCATTTTGTATTCTAATGCTCATAACAAATGTTAAGCAGTTTTAGCAGCCTCAGTGAAACTAAAGATTAAAATTCAATTAAAAGAAAAATAAGCAAAATACCACAAATTAAAATTGAAGTCACAATGTGTAAGTATGTATTTTATTTTTCGTAAAATAAGGCACTGAGGAGCAGCTGATCAAGAGCAGTATGATCCATGACATCTGTCAAATCCGGGACAAAGTCTTTGCTGAGAATCAAGTGAGTTCAGTTGTAGCTGTCACTAAAACACTGTACAAGACACACTACTTGTCTTCTGTCTCCAGCAGGAGGTGCTGTTAATCTATTTATGAGAACATAAGCTGATCCCCTGCCTCCTAAGACAGTGTTTCCCAATCGTTTTTGCACCACGGACCTGTTAAATGTCTCGTACTATTTTCACGGACCAGTCGTTAAGTTGTGGCAGATAAATACCCCTTAACAACTTTTAATTTCTGGTGTTCTATAATATTTCCTACCTGTAAAATCTTCCTACCCAAATTAACTGTGCATGGACACAACAAGGATTTTTTAAGTGCTCCCAGCCTATAACTTTCTGCTAACAGACTGGAATAAAAGGTTAGAATTTTGTATCAATGACTCTACATCATTGTGAGTTTATTGTTGTTGTCTTCACTGAGAAAATATTTCCTAATCAAATATAGTTGCATTATTGATGATGGAATCCTAGCCATTCTATTGTTAAGTTCTTTTGTTGATAACTAAAATATAGTTGCATTATTGATGATGGAATCCTAGCCATTCTATTGGTAAGTTCTTTTGTTGATATGGGTATGGATCAAGTGGAAGTAATAGACAGATGGGGCCAATTGGGCTCTGCAGCCCGGCACCAATTCACCTACGGACTTGTTCCGGTCCCCGGCCCAGTGGTTGGGGACCACTGTCCTAAGACAGTTCTGTTTGAATCATTTTGGAAGATGATGTAATTGATATAATCACTCCATTTTTTTTCTAGCTCTGCAACCAGTTTTTTTCCCACACCCTGGACTGTCTCCAGGACAGGAATCCTCTCTTCCTACGACTTTGCGAAGAAAACATATACAATTATGAAAGCAGCAAATATGTTGGCTGTTCATTTTTCAGTGAAATTGTGCAGCAGTGTAGCAACAACAGCTACATCTGGGCCATTTGGAGAACTCTAACTGGCTGTGGTTGGTGACTTTTCATACTTTAGTCTCTTAATTTCTCTTTTTAATACAATTTTGTGATTAATTGTGATTTCTTTGACTCTCTCTACCAGCGGCTCCAGCCTGCCCTGGTGACCTGGTTTATGAAGAACAGGGGGCTGCTTTCGTACCCAGTTGTTCAAACTTATACCCCAGTCACTCTAACCAAGACCTCATCAGATCCTGTGTTTGCCCACAGGGTAGATAGTCAGAGTTGTTTCCTGCTCTCTGAATTCACTTGACATCTCCGTAAATCCTGATTTCATTGTTTCTTTAGGTTTAGTGCTGAATGATCAGACTGACGGCTTCCACTGTGTGGACATCTCCCAATGTCCCTGTAAATTTGCCGGCAGGAGCTACATCAGTGGAGACAAGCGTAGCACCAGCTGCCAGTCGTGGTGAGGAGCCGGTGGAAAAGCTTTTTTTTTTTTTTTTTTTCATAAAGTTTTTTTCTCAAATCTCACTTGTGGATGTCTCACCTCAGTGTGTGCCAGTCTGGACAATGGCATTGCTCTGAAAACTCCTGCCCACCCAGGTGTCTACTGGAAGGGCAGTTTGTGACAACTTTTGATGGAAGGCAATACGCCCTCCCTGGCAAATGTGCATATGTTGCATCACAGGTAATTGTAAACAGTACATGATTAGAAGAAACTGCTGAAATACTTGGTCACTCACTGGTGTTTTTAAAATGCTTCATTTTAAGGGTTGTAACTGGACCATTACTGTTGGGTTTTCAGAAAAATATTCATTTCTACACACGGCTGTGCTGCAGCTTCCTCAGGTACTCTCAATTCTATGACACAAGTCTCAAACTCTAATCTAATCTAGTCTCCACTGTAGTCATTTCACCCAAATCACACTGCACCATTACAGCCCCTGCCACCCTTCCTGTGGTGGTCAGCCCACTAGAAGGGACCAACTATCTTAAATTGAATTTTATCTTGCCGTAGTTCAATACCAATGACAGAGATGTTGTCTCTGGTTCAAACAATCACCATTTGTTTCAATTGAACTTACTTTTTAGAAAAGCCAGATTTGTGAAATATGGATTATATGTATTTTTTTTCCACTTAAATGACCTAACAGAGGGCCCGATTTGTATCTTTTGTGTTCTAGCAGTGGTCAATACTGATCAAGGAGTTTGTGACTATGAACTATGTATGTAAAAATGTATTTGCATTTTATTTGCAGGATACATACACCTTCTCACTAAACAGTGTCAAAGTGGGAAATAAGGAGATCAGTGAACTTCATTACTCTGGTAACAAGAGGAGAGACAAAAGTTAGCAGGGGATAAAAACAGATAAACCTTTGTTGACTTCTGTCTTGTCTTATCTATTCTACAATATGTATGTATTTTTTTTATTTTTTCTTATTTGCTGCAATGGTTTCATCATTCCTGTTTCATATCAGATCATGCCATGGTTTTCTGGCAGTCCTCCATGTTTGTCCAACTCCAGACATCTTTTGGTATAAAGCTCCAGGTCCAAATGTCTCCTGAGATTCAGCTCTTTATCACTCTTCCCAGAAACAACCCTTACAGCATATCAGGTGAATTACATAAAGTCTGTTGGTACTAGCATTTCTGCACGTATTGTGGTGTCGTCAAAGAGAGACATGGGATTCTAAAAAAAAGTTCTAAAAAAAGAAAAAAACATATACGTATGTTCACTTTAAGGTAAAAGGCTACTCAATCTAGGGTGCTAAATAGTCTAGGTGTGCCACTTTATATTAGTGTTATTATTGAGTTTTTTTGGTATTGCACGGCTTGTTATTAAAAGTTCAACCATCTGTCAGGTCTCTGTGGCAACAGCAACAACGACACCACAGACGACTTCACCACAAGCACAGGGATCATCGAGAATTCACCACAGCCGTTCGCTCTGTCCTGGAGTGTGGGCAACTGTGCAGTGAACATACCTCCCATCTGCAGCAGCACTGACAGCGGTACAGATGGATAGTGTAACGGTCTACAGTTTTTTAGAAGTCCATTTAGTATTTGAGTAATATGATTATGTAGAAGTGTACAGCATTCTACAATAATGTTTTTGTTTTGTAGAAATCTTCGCTGATGAGAAGTGTTCTGTGCTGAATGACCCAGCTGGCATATTTGCCAAGTGTCACGATCACATCCCAGCAGATCAGTTCTACACTGTAAGACTTTAACTGAAGAACTCCTTGGTCTTACAGTTCATAGATATCAAACATAAACACCAAGAGTTTTAAAACTTTTTTTTATTCAGAACGTATTATTTGATGATGAAATATGACATCATTGTTTCTTTCAGACTTGTGTCCAGAGAACCTGTAACTGTGGCAGCCACTTACAGCAGTGTTTATGTGTTGCTCTGGGCAGCTATGCTAAAGCCTGTGCCACTTTGGGCGTTGCCGTGGGCGACTGGAGAGGAGCTACTAACTGCAGTAAGTTCATTCTTGTAACAACACAACCAAAAGCAAAGGAGTAAATAAACCCTTAATGTTGTTAGTACGAAGTACGTATTTATTTTGAAGGCGATTGACACCAACTTTAAATACAGGTACTCACACCAGAGATTTACTACTTTTTACACCTTTCTTACCACTTGTCAATTATCACCATCAACAATAACGTAAAAATCATATAATCCTACTGGTAATTGTGTTCACCTACTTGCCACCAGAGGGAGCCCAACTACCATGAGTGATAGGCATACTATCGTTTCGGCTTGTCCCTTTTTTTCAGGGGTTGCCACAGCGACTCCATGTTTCTCTCACTGCGTCCATAAATCTCCTCTTTGTCTCCTACCTGGTAGCTCCATCTCTAGGATCATTCTTCTCCCAATGTATCCACTTTTCATCCACCTAACATGTCCAAACCATCTCAATCTGGCTTCTCTAGCTTTTTCTCCATATCTTCCTGTCTGTGTTGTCCCTCTAATCACCTCATTTCTGATCCTGTCCATCCTTGTCTCTCCTAAAGACAATCTCAGCATCTTTAACTCCTCCACCTACAACTCTTCCTCCTATCTTCTGCCTATTTCTTGTGTCTCTAGTCCATCCATCATGGCTGGTCTCACCACTGTCCTATAAACCTTTCCCTTCACCTTAGCTGACTCATTTTAATCACAAATCATTCCAGACACTTTTCCTCAGATGTTGTTCCAACTGTTTTTTTTTGTTTTTAAACGCATATTTAAAATGAAAGTCACATTTTTGTGTCTTAAGCTCTGACGTGTGAAAACAATCAACAATTCTTCTATGACACGCGGACCTGCAACCACACATGTTGGTCCCTGTCTGAGCCCGACCCTCGCTGCTGGTCCAGGGATGCTCCTGTGGAAGGCTGTGGTTGTCCAGAGGGAACACACCTGAACCAGGGAGGAGTGTGTACTCCAAAATCAGAGTGTGAATGTCATTACGATGGAGGGGCAATTCAGTCGGGGCCTTTGGTAATTGATGGACGTCAGTGGTGAGTGGACTGGCTGTACTCTGGTTGTGCAAGTCATGGCCCAGGAAATGAAAATTGGAGTTTTGTAATCAACAGTAGCTGAGTTTCTTCTGCTTCTGTGTCTCCTGAAGCCTCTGTGAGAATGGAGAACTGCGCTGTTCCAGGGACTGTGGTAAATACATTCTTCAAAATCATGTTTTCATAAATTTGCATATCCTATCTGGTGCAGGTGGACCTTTATATCCATTCCGCAGCATTTTTGTTAACAGATTTTCAAAGATTTCTCAGAAAACTATTTCATCTCAGGTTGTAGGAATGGAAAAGTTTGTTACCACTGTTCTGAGCGCCAAGTTAACACGGATCTAAAAACCTGTGACAGTCTCAGCAAACCTCAGGTTGGTCAACTTGGTCCACTTTCATATCATGTATTGTGCCCCCTGCTGGGTATTATGATTTTGAAATCATAAAATCATAAAGTCCAGGATTTGTTTCCAGGCTGCAGGTGCGACCTGTGAGAGCGGCTGCTATTGTCCACATGACCAGTATGAGGACCACCACGGAAACTGTGTCTCCATAGACAACTGCACCTGTACGTACAGTGGAAAAGTGTTCACTCCGGGACAGCACGTCAAAACCAACTGCAAAACATGGTAAACCCTCACCCATACTCTTTCACCTACCCTGTCTCTAACTTGCATTTTTAAGTTCTGTTACTGGTCCAACAGTACATGTGGTCAAGGTCGTTGGGACTGCAGAGATGGCCCCTGTCCTGGTCAGTGTCAGGTGTATGGGAATGGACACTACCAGACTTTTGACTCGAAATGGTACCGCTTTAATGGACACTGCCAGTACACACTGGTGAAGGTGAGGACAAAACAAAGGCCTGGCCTGGAATTCTGTTCCACTCATTTTCTTGGGAGCACTGGTTCCCAACTCCTGGGTAGCAGACCAGCAGTGGTCCAAAAAAATGCATAACCTACATTATTTTAGTTTTATTCATTATCTGATTCTAAACTTAACATGTGAATATTCACAGTTACATGTCTGACCTACAGCTGCTACCTCCTTAACACCTTCTTTATGTGTTATCTTACAACACATAAATTTTAGACATTTAATAGGACTGATGATGGAAAGGGCTGGGAATCACTGTTTCAGAGATATTTATCCTAAGAAGTAAAAATACCGGGTAATGTAGCTGTAAATATAAAACTAGGTACATGGACTTGATCTTTTCATCTCCTGCTATCGTTTCAGGATCGTTGTGGAGATAAAAGTGGTACATTTTCCATCAGCATAGAGAGTGTACCCTGCTGCGATGAGGCCCTGACCTGCTCTCGGTCAATTGTTCTGGACATTTATGTGATTTTTCATTCTTCATTTTTAAATTCCTGCTCAGCATATTATTTATTTATTTCTCTCTAAACCAGTGACTGACAGCTCTTTGGCTGACATTGTTGTAGGGCATAATCACTCTGACACTCAGTGATAAGAGGGTGACCAGGCGTCTTCAAAGTCACAGAATCTCTCTAATGGACTCACTTTACTCGACACGCACCGTTGGACTCTACATCATTGTCTCGGTGCCAAGTAAAGGGATAACACTCATCTGGGACAAACACACCAGAATCACCGTTGAACTGCATCCGACCTGGAGAGTAAGTAAACCAGTTTCTAATCACTGACATGTTTTTTTTTTTTTATTTGTTTTAAATAGATTCTTCATCGTTGCACAGATTTGATAGATGTAATTTAAGAACTGTAAAGTACAAGTATGTGATTGTCTTGCCCCGTGTCATAGAGTCGAGTGTGTGGTCTTTGTGGGAATTTTGACGCTAATGCCATGAATGACCTGCAAACTAGTGGCTCAGCAGGTAAAGAATGTTTTTTCACTGTCCTTCAATAATGCTGATTGACATTATTGCCTGTCATGGGAGCTAATTTAAATCAATGTGTTAAGTCTTGTCCAGCCCCATGGTTTTTGGTAACAGCTGGAAGTCTGCCACACCACCCTGTTCTGACGTTACCACCGAGATATTCCCATGCAAACGCCACTCCTACTGCTCCGCCTGGGCCCAGCGTCGCTGTATGATCTTAACATCAGACACCTTCAGAGACTGTCATTTAAAAGTATGAAAGTTATGCTTGTCTGCATTTACCACATCACCAACTGTAACACACAAGAAAACTAAACGTTTAACCCTCAAGGTGGATCCAGAGCCGTACTATCAGGCCTGTGTTCAGGAGTCCTGCTCCTGTGAGTTTGAAGGGAAGTTCCTGGGCTTCTGCACAGCTGTGGCTGCCTACGCTGAAGCCTGCAGTGACCAGGATGTCTGTGTCAACTGGAGAACCCCTGATCTATGTCGTATGTTGTTTTATAATATTGATTTGTGCTTTTTATGCAGGTTCTGTGTATGGATTGTGAATTTATTATTTTTTAAATGAACATCTATGTATTGAACTGATGACAATCGTTGACGTAGCGGTTGGGGAAGCAGACCTGGATCTGAATGGCTTTGGGTTTCCACCCACTGCTGGGTTACCACTGAGGTGTTCTGAGCATAGCATTGTCCTGACTGTCATAAAATACCAGGGAGGCTCAGAGTACGGAGCAGTGTGATTTAGATAATTATTTCTCAGATTATTTCTCTTTGTGGGCAATAGGGTGAGGGTCTGCAGAAAAGGTTTGGGGACCACCGAGATTAAACGCAATCAAAATCAATTAATTCCATTCTACATGTCAGTTAGTCCTAAACTGATCTGCAATCTGTTGTTGTGCAGCTGTCTATTGTGACTACTACAATGAGCAGAGCCAGTGCACCTGGCACTACCAGGCCTGTGGAGAGACGCTCACCTGCAGGAAATCTGATTATTTTACTCACAAACTAGAAGGTAACTACTTCCTGGAGATCCATGATATCCTGGCATTAAATTTGTTTTGATGTTTACCTTGTAAAACATTGGATATTTGTGTGTGTTGTGGAAAAGGCTGCTACCCCAGATGCCCAAAAGATTCACCATACTATGATGAGAACACTGGTGAATGTACCACACTGGAAACATGTACCTGCTCCTTTAATGACACTGTCATTCAGCCTGGAGCAGTGGTAATAATGGAGACCATGATGTGGTAAGTTTTGGTCTTCATACTGTTGCTTGAACCCCACCCAGCAATACTAACCTGCAGCTAATATGGGGTTTATCTTTTTATATTTTTTTAATGTCTACATACAGTATATGTGTGTGTATATGTATATATAGATATATAAATATATATCTATATAATTAAGAAAACTATTGTGGACAATTGGGGTGGTGGTGGTTAGGAAGGGTCCATGATGCAGACCTGGTTCTGGAGGGTTTCAGGTTTGAGTCCTCCAGCTGCCAAGTTACCACTGAGGACCAATTTTGCATCGCATTTATATAGTGATATTTATAGTGCTATAAAATAGTTTTTGTTCTTTTTCACAGCCCATGTGAAAATGGATCAATTAAATGCTGTAAGTAATGAAAATAAAAATTCCGTTTTTTACTCAAAATTCTATCTTTTTTTTTTTTTTAAGAAATTCTCTATGTGACATCTGTTTCAACAGCATTCCCACCTACAAGCAGCCCAACCTTCTCTCCCACATCCAGCATTCTCAGTACGACTTCATCTGCAACAGAAACATCTGCACCTTCTTCCTCATCCACTACACCGTCACCTACAACAGTCGAATGGTGGCCAACCACATCTACAACCCCTCAAACACACAAGCCTACCACCACTAATGACCACTCAACTAGTAACACATGGTCACCGACAACTACAACAGTCAGATGGTCGGCAACCACATCTACAACACCTCAAACACACCAGCCCACCACCACCCCCAACGACCACTCAACTAGTAACACATGGTCACCGACAGCTACAACAGTCGAATGGTCGCCAACCACACCTCAAACACACCAGCCTACCACCACCACCCCCAACGACCACTCAACTAGTAACACATGGTCACTGGCAACTACAACAGTCGGATGGTCGCCAACCACAGCTACAACACCTCAAACACACATGCCTACCACCACTAATGACCACTCAACTAGTAACACATGGTCACCGACAACTACAACAGTCAGATGGTCGGCAACCACATCTACAACACCTCAAACTCACCAGCCCACCACCACCCACAACGACCACTCAACTAGTAACACATGGTCACCGGCAACTACAACAGTCGGATGGTCGCCAACCACATCTACAACACCTCAAACACACCAGCCTACCACCACCAATGACCACTCAACTAGTAACACATGGTCAGAGCTATCATCTACCAGACCATTACCAACATTCGAAACAGCCACCACTCCCTCAGCAACTATGATCACCTCAAGCACTGATGCAACAGCAACAACAGTAACGTCAACGGCATCAACATCCATGATAACAACCTTTGTCACATCCAGTGAAACATGGTCTCAAACAACTTCAAACACACCTTCACCTACAATGGGCACACCAAACATCTCAACTTCTGTTGCTACATCACCAATGTCAACCACCTCCAGAACAGAGCTGCCCACATCTGTGGAACAGTCCACAACCGAACAACGGTCTACAATCACAGCAACTTCCATAGAATCATCAACGTTTGTGACGGAGACTCCGTCCACGAGTGTGATGACGCGTGCGTTTGAAACTATGGTTTCCCTTATCTGACCTGGTCATCATTTTGATTCTGCTCTGACTTAAATATGTCTTTCTCTCCTCACATGTAGCTCCTACTCCAACCATTGGTTGCCAGGAGTGTAGGGATCTGAAAAGGAAAAAGACCTGGGCTTGTAACGAGAGTTGGACGGAAGACTGTTTCAGTAAGACCTGTAATAATGGGAAAATTGAATTGACCCCCGTGGTCTGTCCAGAACCAGCTGTTCCCACCTGCCCCAGAAACCAAGTCAAGAAGGTTTCAGATGGATGCTGTGAAACAAGCAAATGCGACTGTAAGTTTTTTTTATATGTGTTGTTTTAATGGTTCGTTTTTAAAATGCAATTTGAATGTGTTGTCATTTAGTTGAGTTGCTGAGTGATTTGTCCAAATCAATTAAATGCCCATGCTAAAAATGTGCCCCAAGTGGTCTGTAATGATACTGCAGGCTATTTCTTTCTGTGAATACCATATATGGGATACCTTTGACTGTTATTATATCTTATTATAATTTGTGATTAGGAGAGCAGTGTTTCATGTTTAGCAGGTGATGTCCTGTTGTGATGTGTTGCCTGTGTAACTCAGGTAAAAGTCAACATCTTCACATGTACAGTATTTTTGTTTTGTTTTTTTTTTAGGTCGTTGCGATCTTTACGGCGATCCCCATTACATCACCTTTGAAGGTGTAGCCTTCGATTTCCTGGATGCGTGCACCTACATACTGATGGAGGAGCGGTCACCTCAGCATCATCTGTCCATTTCTGTGGACAATTTCTTCTGTTTGCCCAACTCAGCCTCCTGTGCTAAAGGCATCTCCCTCCACTATCAAAGCCATGTGGCCACACTGAGCATCGTCCAGCCGTTTAATTCAGTTCAAGTAGGATAGCATGAAAATTTTTCTGATTTGTAGAATATGTTTGTATTATAACAGGGGTTTCAAACTAAAATAAGTTGTGGGCCAACATTGATATATTCTGTGTTAGAGGTCACTGTGACATTCACAAAATGTGATCTGTTTGCCCTGCTAGTGCTGTGTGCAGACCTTGCTATGTCGTAAAGATAGTTAAAATTTGAAAGGATTCACACCAGGTTAGAGGTCATTGACCATTCATTAATTCCATGGTGATAACTAACCTGTCTTAACTCTAATCCCTGTAAGGCAGGAGTCTCAAACTCAATAAGTTAAGGGTCACCACCCACACTCATTAAACCAAAGAGCCGCATCAGCTTTCAAAGTTCAATACAAAAAACAATGTAATAAAAAATCAGTTTCCCATAGAATCTGTGTAATACAGCACTGAACCAGAAGGAGACTTTGGAATGAGGGTTTTGAGAAAGAAAGAAAGATTTAACATAAAATGTGGAGAACAAATCTATAAAATATTATTATAAATACAACTTTCACATCAAGGTGGGGGCCACAAAATTCGGTCCACGGGCCGCAAATGGCCCACGGGCTGTGAGATTGAGACCCCTGTCTTATAAAGATTGTACATAAAACAGATGGATTATTTGCTAAGATTCTAAAACCGATGGTGTCTGTTTGTCCTAGGTCACTCTCAACAGTCGAGTCATTCAGCCACCATATGAGGAACACGGGCTGAGGTTTGAAACTACAGGGTACGTGGTGTCGATCCACCTCCCAAACGTCCGCTCCTACGTCTCTTTAAGTCCTTCTTACACCCTAGTGGTGAATCTGGCCATGGAGTACTTCTTCAACAACACTCAGGGACAATGCGGTACGTCATCTGCGTTTACTAAGGATGCCTGATATTAATCTTTTGATATCCGATATGCTGATATTATTATCAGCTGATAGCAATATATAGATTTGCCGCCAAACTGAGTTAGAGGTCACAGGACCCCTACATTCAATTCAAGCAAATTTTCATCATTCACTATTTTACTTTGAATATTACTAATATTGGACCAATAATATTGGCCAACCAGTATGATTGGACATACCTAGTATTTACACATTAGGCCAGTGGTCATCATAAACCTTTTGGATGTCTGATAATATTAACTGATGGATATAATAGGATCACTTAACTCATCGTAAGAAGTAATATCTGTTACTGAATTTTTTTTACCAATAATGAAAACCCAATAATGCTTTGCTATGTAGAATCTCATTCACCCAAGTTATGTTCAGGAGTTAAATTAGGCAACTAGACATTCAGTCCCATTACTAACCTAACTCTTTAACCTTAATAAATCTTGGGTTCCATCAAATCTGCTTGATTTGCATTGAAAATTAATTTAAAAATTATTTATGGAAAAAAGCAGTCTAAGATTGTGTGTTTTCAATCATAGTTAAAAAAAAACGTAATAGTTACTTAACAATTTCTCACCAATTCAGGTTATACCTGAAGGTTGGATAAGACAGCATTAGGTAATTAGAAAGATTACATTTTTAAAAAGAAAAATATGCCCAGTCTCTTTATCAGCGGACAGGTTTATGGATTCGAATTTTGATTATTTCATTATAGTGCAGTGGGTTTCCAAAATTCTTGTCCCCCGACATATTTCTCTACTTTTGTCTGTGTTGTCTCCAGGTGTGTGCGGGGGTCCGTCCTGTGTACGTAGAGATGGGCAAATCGAGAGCAACACTTGTTGTGATAAAACAGCCTATGACTGGGTCGTGCCTGACCCTCTGAAACCCGCCTGTAATTCAGCGCCCAGGAACGTGTCCTGTCATCTGGCAATGCCTCATCACGAACATCTCACCTCCACTACTACCTGCCCATCAAACCCCATCTGTGAACTCCTGGATCATCCGTAGGCCGGACACTTGAAGACACACAGATTGTTTTTAGTTGGAATAAAATAAAACAGTCTCCCATTTTTGTTTTTTAGAGTTTTTTATGAATGTGCAGAAAAGGTAAACTTGGGCCTCAAGAAGAAGAACTGTGGGACAGACTCATGTGGGAACCAAGCTGTTCCATGTTCTGCTCTAGAACAAGCTGCTGAGGAGTGCAAGAACGCTGGTGTCTGTGTGGATTGGAGAAGCCTGACCAATGGAAGCTGTGGTATTTATGTTTGACTGTTCCCCCTTCAGTCAAACCACCACACCCTTCTTCTAACTCTAAGACATGTCTCCATGTTCCAGATGTATCTTGTCCAACAGGACTGGTCTATAGAGAGTGCAGGGACAAACTGGATGACTTCTGCCATGGAGGGTTTGGAGAATTGACTGATTGACCATAACTTTATGTGGGCAGCTACTCGGTTTCTTCAAGATTGTCATTTTTGTTTGCACAGACTACGACATCCAGGGTCTTTGCTGGACACGGCCAGCCCAGGCTGTTTTTGTCCCAGTGGTCAGATAAGAGCTGGGAATTATTCCACCAATTGCGTGTTTAACTGCTCTTGTGAGTATTAGCAAATACTGTAAACTAGGGTTGTCCAATAAAATTGGAACTCCATCACTTTAGTTAGCAACACATAACTTCAACCATCAGTATTGGTTGATGGTTGACAATGGTTGGTGGTATTGACAATATCAGTATATATTATATTTATATATATATAGTATATAAAATTTCATCCTTACTGTATACCTACATTAATTTTGCATGTCTTTTCAAAACACTAACTAGTGTGTTTGTACTGTATCTGTTCACCCACAGATTGTAAAGGTCCCATGGGAGAGCCCAGATTGGTAGGAGCAGTATAAAAAAATGTCTTCTTCCCCTTTCAACTTTTCCCTTTTTAAGGGGTTACCACAGCAAATATTTTTCCCATCTTTCTCTGTTCTCTGTATCTTCTACTCTAACTCCAACTACCTCCATGTCCTCCCTCACTGCATCCATCAATCTTCTCTTTGTCTCATACCTGGTAGCTCTTCCCTTAGGATATTTTTTCTACCAGTTCGTCAACTGTCCGTCCTCTGAACATGTCCAAACCATCTCATTCTGACTTCTCTAGCTCTTTCTCCCAACCGTCTTGTCTGTGTTGTCCCTCTAATGACTACATTCCTGATCTTGTCCATCCATGTCTCTCCTAAAGAGAATCTCAGCATCTTTAACTCCTCCACCTTCATGTCTTATTCCTGTCTCCTCCCTATTGCTAGTGTCTCTAAACAATATATCATGGCTGGTCCAAAAACTAAATAAAATTGTAATAATATTGCTTTTTTTAAAAAAAAACTATTTGTCTCTGTCTCCTTCAGCCTGGTGAAGTGTGGCAGTCCAACTGTCTCCTTTGTACCTGTAACAACCAGACTCTGACTGAGGAGTGTTTTCCAAAGCCCAGTCCACCTGCCCCTCTCTGCAGCTCTGGCTCGGTCCTGATGAACATTTCCTGCTGTGGTGATCAAGCCTGTGGTAAGCAAAGGAATAACCTCCTTTTTTTCTAATCATCTTTTTTGTGAGTATGACCACAGTTTAATTCTGTTTGTTTTTTTTTTCAGTTGAGAAGACATGCAGTTATAAGGACAAGACATACAAGGTACAGTACAGTAGAGTACGAGGATTGGGCCACGTAACGTATTCACTTTGGATACATTTTCTGCAGAGGGCAATTTCAGTATGGACGGTTTGTTTTGTGTATGTCAATAGGTTGGAGACATGTGGAAGGATGAAAGCCGTCCCTGTATGTCCTTCAACTGCACCAAAGAAGGAGTACACACAGATAGTGTAGCTTGTACTGAGGACCGCTGTCCAGGATCTGCGGTTCGTACTGCTACAACAATTCTCTCATTATATATTTTTTGTACTGTACTACACTGGATTTTATGTTTTCTTGTCAAATATGCAACCTGTTAAATGAAATATTTAGGGCAGCATAATGATTTTGTGTGTTGAAAATAACTGATTTTAACTGTTGGTTCTGCAGGTGAAGACGGAAAAGGATCCAAGCTGCTCGATATGTGAGTTGAGATCCAGTCACACTGTTCAAATCAAAACTCCTGAGTCATGTGTGAAATGTGTTTACAATTATCATAGACAGGGAAGAAGAAGAATGAAGGTCAGTCGTAGCAAGAAAGTGTACACGTGTGTGAATGAAAGGAAGAACAGAGGAATGGTGACGTCACAAGTAGTAGAGGGGGTGGAGGAGTTTAGACACTGAGGGTTCAACTGTGGAGACTGTGGAAAAGAGAAGAACAGAGAACAGACAGGATGGAACAACTGGAGAAAAAAGTCAGGAGTGATCTGTGATAGAAGAGAGTCAGCTAAGGTGAAGGGAAAGGTTCAGGACAGTTGTGAGACCAGCCATGATGGATGGATTAGAGACACTAGGAATAAACAGGAGGCAGAGCTGGACTTGGAGGAGTTAAAGATGCTGAGATTCTCTTTAGTAGAGACAAGGATGGACAGGATCAGTTATGAGGTGATTAGAGGGACAACACAGACAGGAAGGTTTGGAGAAAAAGCTAGAGAAGACAGATTGAGATGGTTTGGACATGTTCAGAGGAGGGACAGAGGATACATTGGTAGAAGAATGATCCTATGGAGCTACCACGTAGGTATGTGATGGTTGCAGTGAGGGAGGACATGGAGACAGTTGGAGTCAGAGATGAAGATTCAGAGGACAGGGGGAGATGGAAATTGTTGTGACTCGATGTGGCAACCCCTGAAAAAAGGGACAAGCTGAAAGAAAATGAAGTTTGACATGTAGTCACAGGTCTGTTTGACTGGTTCCAGAATTAGAAGTAGACTCCCACATCCTGAAACGGTGGCCACAAGTCCAACTTTTGTATTCTACTTACAGACAGTTCTTTGTCCAACAGGTGAAGAAAACTGCTCACCAAAGACGTCCCGCTTCGATGTCAACATAAGAGGCTGTACTACAAATATCGAGATGCCAGTGTGTCAGGGTTTATGTCTCCCACAGAACAGGTGAGACAAACACCACTCCACTGCTTTATGCCTCATTTTTTTGCCAAGGCACAAAGTGTACATCACAGTCCCATGGTGACCACTGGACAAAAAAAACACACTCAAGGGTAAAAGACATGAACCTTTGTGTCATAAGTCAATAGAAACAAGCAGGTTGCCACATGCCGTTTACTTAACATATTAGACATGGCCTGAATACACAAGAACATGAGAGAATCCAGTCGTTTTTCAAAATAAAACTCTGTTCATGAAAAAAAAACAAAAAACGGGAATTATGTATGTTAACCATTGTCTCTCCATGGGGACCATTGCCATACAGTATATATGGCTGAGAGCTTCTCAGTGGTGCTCTCTAGTGACAGCAAAAGGCTTCAAAACACTAGATAGACATACAAGAACCACATAATATGAATCAATTGTTATATTACTGTTAAGTTTATGGTAAATCAATCATTAAATGTGTGTTGCAATTAGTTGTGTTTGGTCTTGGGACTGTGACAAAACAGTGTTGCATAAAACTGGTCTGAGGAGGTGCAATTAAGTACTACTCCAAAGTACTGTAGTACTGCATGTAAGGAGAATCTCAGATGCATATGTCTCGTCATTCACTTGAGACACTTTGTCCACCTTGTCAGGGTGGTGGTGCTGCGTAGTGACCTGCAGGTGGTGCAGAGTAGCAGGTGCTGCCGGGAGCGGAGTTCAGTCAAGAAGTCAGTGACCCTGCAGTGTTCTGACCACAGCAGCAGACAGTTCACCTACAAGCATATCACCAGCTGCCAATGTACAACCTGCGTTATACTGCGTTGACAAGTACGTTAAAAATAAATGACACGTATCCAATCAGTTTAATCTGTGAAATTTAGCAGACATTGATTTAAGCCTAAAAGATCTTTTTTTGTTAATTTAAAATAAAACATCTTGTTGAACTCATGTTTGCTGCTGTCTATCAGTTCACCCTCACTCACCGTTGGCAGCCACTCAGACTGGGCTTTGATCAATAACATTAATGTGTGTTTTTGATTTAAGGAGGTAATGGGTCATTTGGTCTATGTAACTGCCCTTGATGAGCATTAGCTTTTGGAGCTGTGGAGGTGGAATCAATGAATTAGTTTGGATTCATTCACAGTTGATGTTGTCACAGAGATGCTAGATAAATAATTAAATCACTTTGGGGATTACAATTGCACCATCAATAGTATTGAACAACTAACATGTCTCAGTGTTTGGGTTAAGAGTTCATTGATAGGAAGCTCCATCGTCAAAGGATCAATTCTTCACCTTAGACTTCAATTTGGGCCTTCCATGAGAGGCTCACCACCAGCAGGCCCTCACGACCTGGTAACAGGTAAGCAGACTAGGAAAGAAAAAAAGACAAAGTTGTACTGTATTGATCCCAGTTTGGGAAATTATTATGTTATGTAATTGTAATTGCAGCAGGTTTTTTGCTGTAAGCAGGCGGCTCCTGACATGGCCTCTCACATGGTTCCTCTTGGAATCTAACACATGACGTTCCTAGCTCTCTGTTTTGGAGGCACTCTTGGGTTGGATTCCTGGAGGAAAGTGGATGGATAAGATAGCGAGAGAGAGAGAGAGAGATACTCCCCAAAAGTATCAGATTTTCCACACCATGGACACAGGATTTGTGGAATATTCGTGAAAAAAAGCGGTCAGCGGATGCAGAAGTGCAAAGTGATCACCAATGTTCTACAGATTAAAAAAATAATTACTTTAAGGGTGGGTTTCTGTAAGAACTTCCTGCTCTCATCCAAGGGACTTTTCTGGGAGTTTTTCTGAATTGTAGAAGCTGCTTGGATGAAAGGTGAAACTTCTTCAAGAAAGGCCAAGAATACCATGTCCATTTTTGCTACAGAGCATCACACTTTGTTTGGAAAGATTTCCTATTGAGTGACAAATCGCTCTTCTGTAGCTTCATCTTAGAATTTTTGACTTTCTTGCACACTTATTTTCCAAACCTTAAATTTTACTCTATACTTGAAATTGATCTCAACTAATTTTATTTTAAAAGTTATCGTATTTATTCTCATTCTCTTATTTCTTCTCGCAGCAGACTCCAGGCTGTGACCTGGTCTCTACTGAATTTAATAATGTACTAACAGGAAAGAAAGCTTTTTTTTGTTGAAATTTATGTAAGAAATGGTCAACGTTATCTCAATGCTCTTAAGCTGTTGATTATTAACACTTGGTGTCTGCAAAGGAAGATAACAAACAGGTCAAGAAAGAGAGACAAGAATCCTATGAAAATCAGGTCTCAGAAGGGACAAGGTAAAATCTCTTCCCAGGAGAAGGATCTGTCCCTTATCAATGTATGGACGCCTTCCATTTTGTCCTAAAAAGTGGGATGAGAGGATGTGATGTGTGTTTCTCAAGCAATAGGACAGAGTAGACGAGGCCATTGTTAGAGTCTATCAACGGAAAAGGAAGTCTTTGATCCAGACCAGGAAACACCTAGTCTTAGAAGAGCCTGACTTTTCACCAACAGAGGAAAGCAGTTTGTTCTTTGAAAACCTCCAACCATCAGAGGGAGCAGGTTTTCAAAATAAGCTGTGGCATAGTTTCACGCTGCTGCTGTTTGTTGTCCATTCCAAAACATTGATAATGGGGAGGCGGGGGATGTTTCCAGAGGAGGATGTACAAGTCGACCTCTGGTCTCTACAGAGCAGGTCAGACCTGTACCCCAATTCTGGAGTCTGTCCGCGTCTGTTACCTAAGTCTGAGTGAGTGTGTATATAAGTTGGTGGGGATCAAGCTCTTTTTATTGACATGATCACCAAGTGCAGAGGAAAGGCTGGGTTACTGATTATAGGTGATGTTGTAGTTTGTTTGTGATAAGACCACGACTTTAAGCACAAAGTCCTGCCAGGTACGACGGAGCGCCGGTTTCTTTCGCACATCAGTGACATCCCTTACTGGAGCTCGGCCCCATCTCAGGTAAATATTCCTCAGCTTTTCTTAAAGTTTTTTTTTTTATTTTGGAGCTGTTTTGTTTCACTAAAGTGCAGTAATTGTGATTTTTGATAGTTACGCTGATTTAATTTTTTTTTTTTATTTAATTTTTTTTAAAGATTGTTTATTATATTATTATGTATGTTATTGTTATTTGTTTGGTTATTTTTTTTAAATATTTTTATTAGTGTTGTCAAGCATCTCCGTTGCTTTTAAATGCAGTTAACTCTAAGTTAGGGTTTGAGTTTTTTTATTTTTTTTTTTATAAATTAGAAAAAATTCTGCTCAAGTCTTTATCTTGACTCAACCTAGCGATACAGGGATAAATATTCCAATGTTCCAGCAGGGGGAGTTAGCTGTGCTGTTCTACCTGTTCAGCCAGGGCATTACAGCAGAAATATAAAGATGGTGTTTAAAAAAAGGACATATTTAACACTCTATGGTTCTCATCACTGGTGGAAACATCATCTGACTGGGCGTCATTCTAATCGTCATCTTCTCCATCTACAGGACCAATCAGTGTTTTCCGTTCCGCTTGGCTTTGTCCATCCAGAGAGCATCATGAGTTTGGAGTCCAAAAAAACACGTGAGGGCTGCTGCTCAAAGCTCAAGGTTGGAACCAGTTTTCTCTGTGTTTTAATTTGGGGAATTTACTCATTGGTCAACATGCAGAGACACACATCAAATGACACAACACATCTTGTCTTTCTTATTTGTCTCTAACTGCTTCACTGTAGACGTTACTTGTTGTGCTTGTCAAACAAAGTTTTTTATATGATTCAAATTTAAGTACACCCAATCCTTTAAGAACCTCCATGTTGCCTAACCTTTACAGCAGGGGTTTCAAACCCATGGCCAGTGGACCCTGACTTGATGCGGATGTTAGATTTATAATTATATTTTCTAAATTTGTTCTCCACATTTTATGGTAAATCCTATAGTTCTCAACACCACGATCCACAGTCTCCTTCTGGTTCAGTGTTTTACTACACAGAATCTATGGAAAACTGATTTTTTTTTTTCTTTTGTTTTGAACACTGAAAGCTGACACCCACGCACTTCGGTAAAACTTATTTGAGTTTGAGATGACTGCAGGGATACAGGGATTAGAGTTAAGAAAGGTTAGTTATCACCTTAGAATTAATGAATGGTCAATGACCTCTAACTCGGTGTGAATACTTTCAATTTTTAACTATCTTTTGGACATAGCAAGGTCTGCACACAGCACTAACAGGGTCAACAGATCACATTTTGTGAATGACACAGTGACCTCCAACACAGAATATATACATATAATTTTCTTTATGTTTTTTATTACATACAGTTCACTTTGTTTCATTGCTCAGTATAAGCTGTCTTGCCTCATTACATGAAGCCCAGTGTGAGTAAAACTTGAGATTTCCAGGCTGTGTGTTAGGCTTTGGTTACATAGTCCATTGTTCAAGGTGAAGGGTTGAGCAAATGTGTGGCTCCTCTTTGATCCACGCTGTGATGCTTAGGCGTGAGCTCTGCACACACCAACTGTGTGTGATGTTATGTGAAATAATGTAATCTTGTCACTGACATTGTGTGACATCTTCGACATTTTATACCCACGCCACAAACTCTCTACTTTCTTTTTTTTTCTCGTCTTTATGTCCACACAGTTGTCTTTATAAAAGACAGTTGTCTTTTATCTTTATCTGGGACAATCACTCATCCATTACTGTATAAATCTCATAGACCTCTGTACTCCGGCACTTTTTTTGGACATCTGGGAAATATTTTGTACCGATTTCTGTAATAACAAACTGCCTTCACAAATCATTTGCAGCATCTTGTTGTATTGAAAATTCCAAGCAAATGTTTTATGAAAATGACAAAGAAATGGCCATTCAATGCAAAAAAAAATTGTGGGACTCATCCAGGAACCTTCTTCATTTCTAACTGACTGTTCTGCTATTAAAATTCAAGGGTCTTTCGACTACACCCTATTCTAAGGTGGGCAGCTTTACAGGATTTTACAGGATTATAGGTGTGAATGTGAGGTGATACAATTACCAGCACTCAACACACAAGAGGGACTGTGGTCTTGTTCTCAGAAAGGGATTACTCTGATCCAGGTAATTCAATCCAAAATTGAAGAGAAGGGACACAGTTTTGTGGATGAAGATGTCCAAATCCTGGCCAGAGAAGACAGATGGTTTGAAAGAGGAGTGACGGAAGCCATCTACGTCAACCTGGAGAAATCTTCTCTGAACAGAGGGGGAGGACTAAGACACAACCTTTCATCCACTTATAAAGTTGTTTTGAATTCTCTACCCAGAAAATTCTCCGGTCATCAGACCAAGGATCCATCACAAAGGAGGGGAACAAGTTATACTAACACTTCCCCCCACACCACCATTCACACCTCTAACTCAACAAACGGCTGGGTACGAACAGGGCGTGTCACATCTCCCCGTAACCCCACCTCTCACGTATAGCCTTTGTTCTACAACAACCCCCTTCCACAGGTATGCAGCCTCGTATGAGGTTAAATACCAGGTCTCCCCTGTAGTCGGTTAGAACTGAAGAAGCCTCTTGGATGAGAGGTGAAACGTCTTCAAGAAACCTACTATGTCCAGTTGCTTTCGAAGTAACTAATTCTGGTCTGATTAGTGTATTGTTTTCAACGACCCTTGTCGATTGTGTTGATTGGGTCGCCTCTTTAAGAACTGAAGAAGGTTTTTGGATCAGAGCCGAAACATCTCCAAGAAACCTTTTCTGTCCAGTTGCCATTGTTGGAAGTTTTGGATCCAGGTCATTTTATTCGAGAGAACGAGAGACGAGAGAACCTACACACAGACGTTGCCATTAAATTATTTTTACTCTCCTGTATGACTAAAATGAAGAAGTAAATAAAAATGAAGACAAGATCACCCTAACATAATCCAACCTAAGTAGGAGATGACAGAGCCCACAAGTCTAATAACAGATCATCTTAACATAAGGTGTTGCCGATATCTTTTCCATCAAATATACATTCCTTGATTTCTCCTGCCGTTGCTGAAGGGTGGGAGGCCAAGGCTTAAGTCGGTCATTTTCCTCGCTACAAACTGGAGAATCTGTTTTCTGACTTTCTATATACTGTAGTGTAATGGATTTAGTGGTAAATTAATTTCAGGATGTTTTTATTTCTGCTTATAAAATACCTTTTTGTACAAATAAAGATAAAGAGATAAATATGCCGGTTGTCATGCATAAATTTATAATTAATTTCTTAATATAGATATGCATCCCTTCTTCATTATTCTCTATTGTTGTTCTTGAATATTAACCATCAACACCGTGTCTGTTTTCCAGCTCTTCCTGGCTTCACTTTCTTTTGTATATTTTGCAAAAGCCTTCGGTGGAGCATACATGAAGAGCACCATCACCCAGATCGAGAGGAGATTTGACATCCCCAGCTCACTGATTGGAGTCATCGACGGCAGCTTTGAAATGGGTTTGTTTCAGGTCAAATCACCTGAGGCGGTAATTCAGTCCATGTGTAACTAAACGTCTTTGTCATCTGTCACTGTGCAGGAAACCTCTTGGTCGTGGCCTTTGTGAGCTACTTTGGCGCCAAGCTTCATCGTCCCAGGCTGATTGCTATTGGCTGTGTGATCATGGCGTTAGGATCTTACTTGGTGTCTCTGCCTCACTTCCTGCAGGGGCTGTGAGTACAACCCTCACTTTATGTTTATCATTTGTCTGTAGTTTTCTTTTAGGTTGGGAAAATATATGGTTTCCAACATTTCATTTGTCCTGTAAGCCGTTTTTCACATCTAGAATGTATCGTAAATACATAAATTAACATAAATACTGAGTAGCCATAATAATTAGTTAAAAAAATATATATATATTATTTACCACGCCCCAACAGTTGAAAAAAATCACAACTGCACAAAAGAAATTGGCAATCAGTATGACGTAATTATTTACCAGGGGTTAGCAACAGAATTTCACCTGGTCCAGATATAATGGCATTCTAGATTGAATACACTAAGTAGTCACTAAATATCTAGGCCTGTTTAGTTGAACACTTTTCTGATATACTGGCAGGAACTAAAGAAAGATACAATAATTTTCATTAATGGCTATGATTATCTTATTTTAAGTTCTCAACAAAATAAAAATTGTAATATTATTATATGATATAATAATATTATAACTTCCGTGGTATGTCCCATCTGTTTCATGGATGACTGTACTGTTTACTGCTGTTCAGATAATAGTGATGTTGTTGTTCAGGAGATATGAGGTGAACTGCCCTACATTCTATATGTCACGAGACACAACGTCTGTAAAATACCTTCCTAGTATGCTATCGTTTAACTAGAACTTCTCTTCTTTATTCATTTTCAGTTATAAATATGAGACCAGTATGACTCACAGCTCAGACGTCAACAGCACTGACAGCATAGTTCCCTGTCAGTCCAACCGCGGCACACAGGCTCCTCCGGACTTACTGCCCACGGCAGGTATGAGCTCCTAATAAAACAACACACAAGGAAGTAAAAAAAAAAGTATTTTGACAAGTCCAGATCTGATTTAGAGTTGTATTCCTCTCAGGATGTGAAAAGGCAGTCGGTTCATCTATGTGGATCTATGTTTTCTTGGGCAACATGCTGCGAGGAATTGGCGAGACTCCTATCATGCCCTTGGGTGTGTCCTACCTGGATGATTTCTCCAGAGAGGAGAATACGCCCTTTTATTTGGGTTAGTGATCATTTTTGGACCATCTGTGCTCCGTTTAGGGTTTTCTATACATTTAATCCATGTACTTTTTTTTCCTTCCTCAGCCTGTATCCATACGGTCGGGATATTAGGACCTATGTTCGGATACTTGCTGGGATCTTTCCTGGCTAAGATCTATGTGGACGTTGGATTTGTAGACTTAGGTAGGTGACAGCAAAGAATAGTGGGTTTTTTTTGAAAAATTAGAAGAAGTGTTCCACCTCTGCACTCTTTTATGATAAAGAATTTGTCCACCTTCCTTTAAAAACTGCTGAACCCTCACACTTCTCCTCACAGACACCATCACCATCAACCATAAGGACTCCCGTTGGGTGGGGGCCTGGTGGCTCGGCTTCATAGCCACCGGAACTGTGATCCTGCTGGCCGGTATCCCATTTTGGTTCCTGCCTAGGTCTCTGCCCAAACAAGGCCAAGAGCAGAGTAAAAGTAAGAGCACTGAGGTTATCCCGGGGGCAGAACAGGAGAACTTCCTCCCCGAGCAGAGCCAGGACCAGGAGGAGAAAGAGAAGGAGGTCTCATTTCGGGAGATGGCTAAAGGTACGGTGTAGTCATCATCCAATCAAATTATGGATGATTCAGGAAATATTTATTCCATCCGGGGTAAAGCCAGGAACCAGTGTTTTGAACGAAGAAAGCAGAAAATACAGTTAAGGTTGTAATGGTGGTTATTGTTAAAAAAAAATTATCAATACATTTTTGTGATGACTAATGTCGGGATACCAATATTATTGGAATCAAATTAGCCTATTTTATATTGGTAAAAAAATATATTTTTTTTAAAATTTTGTCATGCAATACTTAGGTGTTACCAAATGATGTGCCGTTTTGGGGAAGAATAATTGTATATTAAAGTGTAAGCCACTAGATGGCAGGTTTACAGCTTAATTAAATACTCTTACAGTAACAATGGGTAATTAATATTTAAGTGTTTCCGATTCTGCCTTTGACTATCTGAATACTTCTATTTTTTTTTTTTTGCAGATGATGTAAAGTAGTTTATTAACCAGTTTTTTTTCCCTCTTCTCTGTTCTTGACCCAGACTTCGTCCCATCTTTGAGAAGACTCTTTAGGAACAGCATCTACACCCTCATGATCATCACCCAACTGGTGGCCGTAAATGGCTTCATTGGCCTTATTACCTTCAAGCCCAAGTTTCTAGAGCAGATCTACGGCCAATCAGCATCCAGGGCTACTTTTATCATCGGTAATGACCTCGTTCACTCTGTTCACCCTGTACTTTGGGGCAAGAAGGCGCTGAAACAATGATGTTGTTGAAGGGAAGTGTGATTGTGGGAGATAAGGTTAACCTGGAATGTCTGCTCCGAAAGGCCACCTGTGGACTTTGTGTGGTGGAGTGTCCCAGTAAAAGCTTGAGTTAAATAAGCTTTTTATGGCTGTTTACCAGCTTGTCACACGGGGTTTTTGTTTCCATGTCATGTGTGGAGGTGACTTCAGTGACACTAGGCTGGAGGTGGAGGTGAGGATGTTAAAAAAACATGTTCTCTAGATAAACAATGATAATAAATTCATGAAAATGTATGTTAATACCTTGTGTTTGAATATTCAGTTCCTGTTACTTAAGTTATCTGTGGCATTTGGTGGCCTAGTGGTTAAGGAAACAGACTTGGGTCTGCAAGGTCCCCCGTTTGAATACCCCTACCAACAATTTACCGTTTAGGTGCCCTGAGAATTGTATCATCCCCACACACTGCTACCTGGGCACTCAGCTGGCTGCCCCCTGGTCACTATGATGACGTTGAAAAAAAATGTTTCAGTAACAGATCGACTGTGGCGTTAGGCTCCCTCATAAAAAAGAAAATCTAAGCACAGGGCTGGGTCCTGTAATGTGCAATTTTTCTTTTGCAATTGTGACACTCACACTCTACAAGTAAATTGCGGGGGTTGTTAGTTCACAGCTCAAAAATTGTGTTCTCATGCTGTACGATCCAATGATTGGGTGAAATTGGAGCCAAACATTGTGATTTAAGTAAGGACACTGAAGTAGTAGTGGGTGATGTGTGGATGCTTGGAGTTACTCTGAGACACGATAAGAAGCAAAATCAACGAACAAAACATTTTTCATGGCATTTGTTCTGTTTTGTCTTTAATCTATATCAGTTGGTCAAACAGAAACCTCAGATATGTCAGATGACTTGGGTTAATTGGTTGTCCTGGATGTGTCCTACAGGTATCCTGAACCTACCAGCTGTAGCTCTGGGCATCATCACAGGAGGTTACGTGTTGAAGAGATTCAAGCTCGGTATCGTCGGAGCAGCCAGATTGGCCATTTCTTCTGCCTTCGTCTCCTTTACTCTGCTGGCCATGCAGGTCTTCATGCACTGTGACAACACAGAGGTTGCTGGTCTCACCGTTACATATCAAGGGTGAGTGACCTTTCAAGACCAGCAGCTGTTGTTCTGTTAGAACTATTTAGGATTTTTTGTAGGGACATCGGCTCATCGTTCTTCATCTTCCCTTTAGACCAGGCACAGTCCTAAGTTGTTGTGTTGTGAACCAAATAGGCACGGTTTGCACCACCAGAGGGCCTCAACCACTTCTGTGCCAGATGGATCTATACAAATACATTTTTTCCATGAACTAAACTGACCAGTATTATCCAAGACCCTATTATTGCCACGATATTAGCATATCATTCATTATCTGTAGGAATTGTAAGCAGATTTCCCTCCAATAATAGAAACTTGATGATGCAATTGCCTGGGTTTCGTTAGTTGGTGTGTGCTCTAAAATTATTTTGCGGATATACAGGTGTATATTAGAGTGAGAGCACTAGATGGCAGCATTGCAGCTCATATAATATACATGGTATATTCGTACAGTTTTTAATATACATAAGTAATAAGTAAATATTTCCTTATATTAAAAGAAGTACATATTTCCAGAATGATATTATATAAAAACTGGCAATGTATATATATATGCTGTATATATATACATTTGCTTTATATATATATATTATATACATATAATATATATATAAAGTACTGTACATGTTCTAACTAAATTTACATATATACAGTATGTATATTTGTATTTTCTGTTTACTCACCATCAAAAGTATGTCAACGTATCCTCAATGCTGTCTGTTTCTCTCTGTTCCAGAGTTCCTCATGTCTCCTACAACCAACAGACTTTGGTGTCCCAGTGCAACATGGGCTGCACCTGCTCACTGAACCACTGGGACCCAGTGTGCGCTGAAAATGGGATGACTTATGTTTCCCCCTGTCTCGCCGGCTGCCAGACCTCCACCGGCGTCGGCAAAGACATGGTGAGACACCAGGCTTTGTATTTTTATTATGTTGTGTTCAGTGTCAAACTGGGACAATTGTGGTGTTTTAGACGAGGACAGGGATCAGCATTACTTGGTAGTTTTTTCTTTTTTTTGAGTTCCTGCCCTCACCTTTGGTCCTCTCCATCAAACGGAGCCAACTGGGAGACTGGGTCTGGGCTTAGGTTGTGTTCTATTGGGAGGAGATCCAGATGCAGACCAAGGACACCCTAGAGCAGGCCTGGGAAATTATTTTGTATCACCGGCCACAGGTGGTTCTAAAGTTTGAGTCACAGGTCAGGATCAGAAAAATTGAGAATAATTAAAAGTCTCATTTGGACAGGTATAAGTTTGGTGGACCCAGAATAAAACACCAAACGGGTCGCATCCGGCCCTCGAGCCTTGGTTTGCCCAGGTCTGCCCTAAAGTGACTAATTCGCTTAGCTGGCCAGTGAACACCTTGGGAATTCCCTGATTATACTGCTGGAAGGATTGATAAAAAAAACTATTCAGGAAAAGAATTTTCGCATTATTCTGTGTACCCGTTAGGGGTCAAGTACCACACGTTGAAGACCCTGAGCTTCTCATCATTTTCTTGCAGTTGTTCCATAACTGCACCTGTGTGGGGCAGATGATGTCCCCGGGCCTCAACACCTCAGTTTCTCTGGGTCAGTGCAACAGGGAGAGCAGCTGTGATAGGCTGTTTAAAATCTACATGGCCATGTCTGTGTTCGGTGCCTTCATATCCGGATGTGGCGGAACGCCGGGATACATCGTACTGCTCCGGTCAGAAAAACGTTTTCAACATACTGTAAATACTACTGGAATCATGACTGTAACTTCAATGTTCTCGTGTGTATGTGGTTTCTGCCTCCACTCCAGGTCCATACAGGCCGACCTGAAGTCTCTGGCTCTGGGGATGCAGACTCTGATCGTGAGAACCTTAGGTGATTGTGGAACCGTGGAACCTGTCCCAGTGTTTCTCTGCTCTGTGTCCTGAAGAGCAGCATTTCTCTCTGTCTCCAGGTGGAATCCCTCCTCCCATTTACTTTGGAGCCCTCATCGACCGCACCTGTTTGAAGTGGGGGACGAAGCAGTGTGGAGGACGTGGAGCGTGTCGGCTCTATGACGCCAACACCTTCAGGTGAACTTACTGATGGTCCTGTGTTTATCTCTGGTCCACTGCCACTCTACTCCATAGGGTTGTCTCTAAAAAGTGTTTCTAAACTTTTCAGTTAATTTGAGTGGGAGGAGTTTATTTCTTGAGAACTCACATGCTGCATTTTTAGGAATTAATATAATCCTGAAAGTTAATAGATGGCCTTGACGGTGTGATACCAGTGAGATAGCAGTTTGGTACAAGCATGTTACCAGTTACTGGTGTGACACCAGGAAGATCCCAGTGACATACCAACATGACAAAAGTGAGATACTAGTGTAATACTGTTGACAACCTGTGGGATAACAGTGTGATTCATGTGAAATAGCAGTTTGGTACTAGTATGGTACCAGTGTAATACCATTATAGTACCTCTGAATAGTGTGTCAAGTGTGATACAATTGTTATACCAGTGGCATACCAATGTGATAAAAGTGAGATACTAGTGTTATACCATTGTCAACCAGTTAGATAACAGTGTGATACAAGTAAAATAGTGGTTTTGTTCAAGCATGGTACCAGTATAATACCATTATACTGTAATACCAGTGATATATCAGTGTGATACAAAAGGGAGCCAGTGGGGTACTAGTGTGATACTTGTGGGATAGATTTGGTAAATTTGGTACTTGTGTAATACCAGTGTGATACAAATGAGAACCTGTGGGGTACTACTATACAAATGAGACACTGGTGTCATACCAAGGGAGACCAGTGAGGTACCAGTGTGATACTACAATGTGACCATTGTAATTCAGATTTCATGAATCCAATCCCTCCTCTCCTACAGAGTGACGTACTTGGGGCTGATCAATGGATGCTACTTCATGTCCAACATCCTTTGGGGCGCCCTCTATTTCACCATAGTCAAGAGACAGAGGAAGTTGTCCCTGAAGAAACAGGACAAAGAGAATGGACCAGGGGCCAATGGATCAGCCAACGGACAGGCCCGCATTAGCATCATTAAAGACACAGAGGACAGAGAGAGCACCATCTAAAGGTGGTTTAGCAAAAAACAAGACCGTGCAAATGAATATATTCTTGCAGACCAGGTGAATACACTGCTCTCAGAGTGGAGAGACAGCAGCACTAGAACAGTGTCCACACCTACAGTGACTTTTATATACTGAAATAAATGGACTGCATACTGTTGGACGGGTCAGTGGTTCTCAAACTTCAACTATCCACAACAGTAAACAGGCCACAAGGGGGAGCCCAAGAACCATGAGTGGTGCGCATACCATCGTTTGAGGACCACTGTTATTGTCCTTACAGTATGCAGCCAATGTGATGTATGTACAGAGCAGTGTGTTGTTTAATATACTTTTTTTTTATTTGTTACTGACAGTGATTTTGTCTTTTTATAGTTCTACTACAGATGGACTGTAGTATTAAATACTCACTGAGAATGAATGAAAAAAAATCGTCACTGAGATCTGTCAATCAAACTAGCAGAGCCGAGACTGCTTTAACCACTGGTCAGGTTTTCTGTAGCTCATATCTGATTTGTCCAATATGTTGTTATTTGTCCAATAATTGTCCAATATCAACAATACCAATATATACCACCATTTGCCCCAAAATTAAGGTAAATGTCTCAGAACCCTCAATGGACCGAACAATATTATCGGACCATTGTTAGCATCATTTTGTAATATTTGTCTGAGAATTGTAAGAATTCTTATTGTCTTTGCCTCTAATACTACAAACCTGATAACGTAATCCCTGGGTTTTATAATGTGTGCTGCAAAAAAAAGCTTTCGGGATAAATGGCTGTATATTAGAGTAAAAGCCACTAGATGACAGCATTGTAGCACTTTTTAAAAAACTTTGGCATCGCGGCGAGCAACTCTCATAGTGGTTGAAACAGATAACCAAATAATCATTACCTGGCTTATATTTGAATTGATTGAAATCGGAAATTGGAAGTGTTTGGACAACATCGGAAAAAAGTCAATATTGGACCTCCTTAACTAGCGATTACCCAGAGGTGTAGACAAGTGTCGACAAGTCAAGAAAGACAAGAAATGATGTCAAATCAAATGGTAAATACAACATTATGATCAACAATCTCTTATTATTAGGGATGTGCGATAGTATTGGTTGGCTCAATAATAGCATCATCACGTGATATCGTTAAGATCGATATTGTTATTTTATCCAATAATAAAAATCCAATAACACGTGCCTGGGTTTTGTCAAATATGTTGGCATCACACATAGTGTTCTGGGATGATTTGGGGGGCAAACGGTGGCACATATTATTAAATCGGAAAAGTTAAAATCAGATATTCATATATTATTATTTCATAAAGTCGAATGATTCCCACTTTTGTACATATTATATTTTCAACTGTTTTTTATTCATTTTAAGCCTAAATCATAAATAAACTACAGTTCCTTTCCACAAGTGTTTGGTTAAAATACCACATTTTCTTCACTGAACTGTGCTGTTCACAACAACGAGGAACGAGTCACAGAGAACAGTATGGTATTACAGTTCTAAACACAGGGAAATAGAAAAGAATGATCGGATCTGATAAATACAGGTGAAGTGTAGTTTATGTAAACAGTAACAGTCAGAGTGGACTGCATGGGAGAAAACTTGGGAAATGCACCACGCTGCTCTGTTCCTGTGCAGGAATGTCGACTTAGTCCTAATCCTCGGAATCTGTCAGAAGCCGATGCTTACGGCGTCACCTGCTTGACCTGTCCAGTTTCCAAGTTCAAATTTCATGTTCAGTTTCAATGATCTTACCTCCATACCAAATAATCAAAGATATTAAGAACAAAAAAAAACAAAAAAGACAACAACTGTGTCTCATGGTTGACCATGTGAAACTTACAATAAAAAATAATCCTACAGTTTCAAGTTATTAATCTGTTTCAGGGCCTCAGACCCCCGCCCCTCTCTGATCTGCCCCTGGTCTCCTGTTGCTGCCCCCCCTCCTGGCTGGCATGTGTGTGGAATAGAAATGTGTGAGGCCTTTTGTCCAGCTTGTCCAGTTCCAGGGGACTGTTCTCTGCTCTGAGCCGGGGGAGAAAGGGTGAGGGTAGAAACCAGAGTCCTGTCCCTGAGGACTGGACGTTCACGGTCCTCAGAGTTTTTTTTTTCTTCTTTGTATCTTTTTCGTTGTTTTGTTGTAACTCTTTTGTATCGACTGTGTGATGAATGAGTCCAAATCTCAGTCCAGTCCTTGACCAGACTCTACAGTGTGTAGGAGAAAGATCGAGTGCAGTATGAAGACAGCACGGATCACTGGACACTGCTGAGGACCAACGGTGGTGGAGTCCACGCAGGTACAGTGTGGTTTTAAGTTTCTCCACAAACATCTGACTCTGAAATGACAGAATGTTCTTGAGTTCCCATGTCCGAAGAAAGTCAACTGTCCCACTCATGATGTTGCCATTGATATTTTTGTTGCTGTAAATAAAATGCTACTATAAAAAACACAATCTTTTGTTTTCCCAGACATCTGCTGCCACCTAGTGGAGGAGTATTCAGATGTTTTGCCTAATAATAAAGACATGCATGGTCAAAATAATTTGTAGTAAATAAATGATCGCCTTTTGACCAGGACCATGAGTTAGTTATAGATGTCCGGTATTAACTTTTTTTCGAATTTGCGCAAATACTTAATATCCGATTCAGGCCCATTTATTCACAAAACTGTTTTTTGGGGCTCAAAGCAAAATTTGGCTTGTTCCGCCAAGATATGAGTGTATGCAGCAAAAACATGAAAAAAAAAAAAAGTTTTTTGGTTGGAGGCCCCCTAGTGGTCAAGGCTCCAAGCAACTGCCTGGCTTGCCTATCCACAAGCGTCACCCCTGTTTAGTGAACTCAACATTTGGCAAAATTCGAGTATTACGAAATGTTTTTTTTATAATTTTCCCATATGACGAGATCCGGTAATGTTTAACCGATAATATCAAAACGACCTAAATTATCATCATCCCTAAGTTTAGTATAATAACATCATAATCCAGCTCACTAGTTTAGTTGCCTGGTTATCCTTGCATCACTTTTACTCTGCTCTCAGTTTCTCTACAGACGACCAAACAATTTTTCAGACAGGAGAATGGAAGAAGAAAGACCAGAGGACAGAGACAAGAGAGACGGTCACCAGACTGCAGCCGTCTCTGACCAGATGAGCCCCAAACGCCACTGCGTCTCCACACTGAAAGTACAATGATCTCTTTTCTGTCACAGTTGTTCTAGTTCATTCCAGCGCTAAAAGAGAAAATTCGCAAAGTAGAGACAAGATAGTGATATTATTTACGAACCCCCCCGGCCCCCCATTAACCCCTTCCCCACACTGTATTGACCTTTCACACACAGCTCTAGGACAAATTTTTTGCCTTTTGTGTCACAAATGGTCCTAAGATTGGACACGTGAGCCAGTTTATGAGCAGATTGATTGTCTCCATGCCTCCTATAGGACAAACATAGTCATTGCAGGGTAAAGGCAGAACAATAATCACAATACAAACCAATTCTACAATGGATGAATCTTAAACAGTGCTGCTCTTAAATCAGTTTAAGTCTGATTTTCTAAAACCTCAGATATAAGACTTGGACCTCGGAGACGTTGGTTCTCTCAAAAGAAGGTGGAATCAAGATGAAGATGTTGCGTTCACATCTTCAGGTTCATCACAGTTTGTCAAACATTCATGAGCTCATACTGGAGTGATTGCAGCAGCACTCAGCTCTTCCTCCTCATCATCATCAGCAGCAAGAAGTCAATGCGATTTTTTATTTTTTTTTGTGAGTTTTTTTCTGCAGCAGAAAACAGAACTAACCTGACAAAAGCCCACGATGCCGTTGAAGTTCAAGTTTTTGTGGGACTTTACGCCCAAACACTGGACTCACAGGCACAAATGTTACACATTAGAAACATAGGGAAGATCAAACCAACAGCAGCAGCAGTGACAAACAATCGCCAGGAAACAATAAAACTGAGACATAAACACAACACAATATGATGGGGGAAACTATAAAAGAAGTTAAACAAAAAACATCCAAAATACAACGTCCTCATTTAACCTTGTGAATATAAAAATAAAAAGCACAGTAGCAAAAGAATAATACGGAACATTTGATACATATATATATATACATACATATACTGTATATATATATATATATATATACATATATATATATATATATGAGTGGAAATGACCATTGGTAAATGACCACTCTTGTTTTCTTTAATTTCTTCTTAATTTTTTTATGCCTGTTACTACAAACGGTGAATCCCTGAAAGCACTGTTTTTGTCAGAACAATACTATAGCTATTGACCATAGCCGCGATATTGGTCACTATCTTGAACAGTGGTTCTTAACCTGGGTTGGATCAAACCCTTGGGGCTCGGTGAGTCGGTCTCAGGGGTTCAGTGGAGCCTCTGCCACTGAGGTCAAGACACCGTGGAGGGCAAGACACACCGGCTCACCCTACTAAAGTAGGGCTCAGTGAATGCGCATATGAAACTGGTGGGGTTCGGTAGCTCCAACAAGGTTAAGAACCACTGATCTAGAACATCAATAAAATTGCTTTTTTGGTGGAATTCTTTATATTTGTGCAAACAAATGCATATTTAGTGGTACGACGCATTAAAGTAAAGAAGAAATTGAAGAAAATGTTGGGTGTAGGGTGGTCTAACAATAAGACCGTTATTAGTTTTAGGCATAGAAACATGTTTGATACAAGAAAAGATTTTAAGAGCAATAAGAAAGAAAATTTGGCCTAAGACACTGTATGTTATACTGAAATAAGAACATATACATAAAATCTGCGACAGTGGTGGACTAGCGGTAAATGAAGGGTCTGCAAGGCTTCAGGTTTGAATCCACCAGATGAAGATGAATGAATGAATAACCATATTCTGCTCATATTTCCTCTCATTTCCAGATGTTTATCCTGGCTCTATCGTTTGCCTCCTTCTCCAAAGCCCTGGCCGGGACCTACATGAAGAGCTCCATCACGCAGATCGAGCGACGGTTCGATCTCTCCAGCACACACGTCGGACTCATCGATGGCAGTTTTGAAATGGGTACCACAGCTGTTATGTTTTCATTGATGACAATTTCCCAGACTGGTTAGATTATTCTGCATCTCTTTTTCATTGGCTGACTTTGTCGGGCGTTAGGCAACCTGCTGTTCCTGGCGGTGGTCAGCCATTTTGGAGCCAAGCTTCATCGACCCAGACTTATTTCTGCGGGTTGTTTCCTCATGGCAGTGGGATCTTTCCTAACGGGCCTGACACACTTCTTCATGGGGAGGTTCATGTTAACAAAAGCTGATTAAAATAAACAATGGACATTGTAGAAAAAATAGTATATTTACTGGTGTGACCGGTCTTTGACAGGTACACGTACAGCACTGTGGTCCAGGTCTTTCAGAATGACAGCGCCAACATCGCTGCCTGTGCAGATCCATTGAACGCAGAGGCTAGCATTCAGATGATACCTTCTTCAGAAGAAAATAAAGGTAAGGCTGCCACCTATTGGTCTGCAGTATGAACACCTGCATGACTTATGTGCCAGAAGGTAGGAAACTGTGTCATTGTGTCTATGTATTGTACACAGACAAGAAGGTTTGGAGAAAAAGCTAGAGAAGAGAGATTGAGATGGTTTGGACATGTTCAGAGGAGGGACAGTGGACACATTGGTAGAAGAATGATCCTAGAGATGCAGCTAGCAGGTAGGAGAGAAAGAAGAGATTGATGGATGCAGTGAGGGAGGACATTGAGGTAGCTGGAGTCAGAGAAGAAGATATAGAGGACAGGGGGAGATGGAAACCCTTGGAAAAGGTACAAAGGAGAAGAAGAAGTATTGGACACTCAACAAAATACATTCTCTGAAGTTTACAATGTACAACCTTCTATCATAAAACCCTTTATCTTGTAGAGTTGTGAAGATTCTCATTCATCCAGGTCATAATATCCCAAAAAAGGGTTCAGTTGTCAGCAACTGGACTTCTCCTTGGAGTTGAAATGTTAAAACTGGACACAAAGACGTTTCCTCTCATATCCTAGGAAACCAAAGAAGTATCTTGGGTGAGAGATGAAACATCTTCACAAAGAATTTGTAATGTGTTGATCCATAACTCATCCTAAAAGTCACCGTCGTCTGGTGAATTCACTGCTGGGTGACGACAATCGACTCTTAACAAAAGTTCCAACTGAAACACAACCTCAACACGGGCTCAGAATAAAAACAAAACACATCTCATCACCGCTCTTGTCGGTGAAGATCACGGTTTAGAAGTCCTCACCATAAATGTTCAGTCTATAAACAGAGTGAAGAGCAGAAAATAATACACCACAACATCAGACAGTTGTTTATATGCTAATAATATCACTCATCATTTTTCTTTTTTTTTTTTTGCTCTGTTTCACAGAAATGTCCTCTCCTCAAAGCAGAGCTCTGGCTCTGCTCCCTTTTTTGAGCTGTAATTAATTTTTATTCACACAAAATAAAAACATGTCACGAACCCCAAGAATGCATCATACGGATGAGCTGATGTTTAAATAATGGATTTTATTATTGTTTCTCTGGGGACACATTAGGTCGGGGTATTCAACAGTCTGGTTTAAGACTGATGTCGTTGTTTCCTTTTCTTTCCGCTAACACTGGGTTGTTGTTGTTGGAGTTTTTTTGGCCTTTGGAAAATGTTGCAAAGTTTTCATTTGGATCTGTTTTCAAAAGAAAAAATCAAATCTACAGCACGGCTGTAGCTGTTATGGCTACGGAAGACCAGGGACCAATCAGAGATAGGATAGGAGTTCCATGATCTTTTCAGTTTTTACCAACTTCCTCCCCAAACAAGGCTGGGTTTGAAAACAGACACATTAGATTCTATAGAAAAATTACTTGAAAAAAAAGTTTGTTTTTTTGCATGATATGGTGAGTGTCCAATGCATGAGTGGAACGTACTTACGGAACTGCCTTACTGTGCAAAGGTTTAGTAAAATTGTAAACATTCATTCATTCATGCTTGTCCGTTGCCGGGTCGCAGGGACAGCTTTTGTGACCATATTGTCAGCCTTCCTGTGGGTGGAAAAATGTTCTCAGAATGGTGCTATGCTCAGAGCACTACAGTGGCAGCTGGTGGAATTGAACCTGAAGCCTTGCAGACCCAAGTCTGCTTCCTTAACCACTAGGCCACCGCACCCATTATTGATATTATATTTATATGTATATATTTTTTTTTTTCGCACAGAGCAAATTGAAATGTGTCCGGGGCGACATGACTCACCATGAACAGGTTTTAAGAACTGCCATAATGGACAGTAACTCACAAGGACTGTGATGTTCTTGGTTTCAATTTGTGTTTTTTTTCATGGTGTAAAATCCTAACATTGGTTCTCCTAAGGAACTTCACAAAGAGTCATGCAAAAAAAAGCAAGATGCAGGAAAAAATCTGGAAAATACCCCCTGGAACGACTCCCAAAAAAACCCAGACAGGGAAAAAAGGGGAAGAAACCTCAGGGTCCTCACCCAGGACAGACAGGCGGGCAGCAAGGAGAAAAACAGAAGCAAGTAGAAAACACTAATTTAATTTGTCTACTGCAGGTTAACAAAAGGAACTTCTTGCAGAGTCAAGTAAATTTCAGCTTCAAAGGCGTAGAACCAGGTCACGAACTGGGTCAAGAACTCAAAAAGAGACTATAGAGTTCTAGAGGAGTTGGGCCATGATTTGGAGGCTATGTCCTGAGTCCATGAGGTTGCAGCCATGGGGTTTTGGGGGGGACAACGGAGACTCCAGGGACATGAGGTCCCTGGCCGAACATGTTAGTCCTGTGCAATAAAGGAAATAAGGAATGAAGTAAAAGAAGGGAGAGAAAGATAGAGGAGACCAAGAGGAGACTCAACTGTATTAAGGAAAAAGGTGTGTATTTTGTGTTCAGTTCATTCAATTCAGTAATCAACAGGTGCTGAAGCAAAAAGTGTAACAACCATAAAAAAAAAAATTGGGGATGATGTGATATTTTTGTTGTTTGTATTATTATCAAATATCTGTAGCAAACTAACTGCAGGACGAGGACCCGTTACTGTGTTAAGTTCTTGTCTGTGTCCATGAGCAGGTTCTTGTGTGAGGGAACCTGGAACCTACATGTGGATCTATGTGTTCCTGGGGAACGCTCTGAGGGGAATCGGAGAAACTCCCGTCACTCCTCTGGGAATCTCCTACATTGACGACTTCTCCAAACCTGAAAACTCTCCCTTCTATATCGGTGAGACGATGTCACCGCCAGGAGCTGGTGGTCAATCTGACAAACACAGCGTCTATTCACCTGTTGGATGTCCTGTGTCCTGTGTCCTGTGTCCTGTGATTGGCAGCCTGTCTGCAGACCATCTCCTTTCTGGGCCCTATGTTCGGTTTCCTCCTGGGTTCCTACTGCGCCAGACTCTATGTGGACATTGGATTTGTTGATCTGGGTAGGACTGAATGATGACTGACTGAGTTAAAAATGATTATATAAATAATGAAAGAGAGGTAAAAGTGTTTTTATCATGAGTCGCCACCAGAGGTGCTGTGGGGTAAGAAAACATTACCATTGATTTAGCCTGAACATTATTTATTATGTATTACATCTTTTAGCAGTGATTACCAACTGGTGGCCCGTGGGCTAAGTCAGGCCCATGATTCCGTCCAATCCGGCCCATGACTTCTTCTTGTTCTTTTCCTTTCAGCTTGTCCCCTTTTTCAAGAGTTGCCACAATGAATAAGCTACTCCAACTACCTCCATGTCCTCCCTCACTGCATCCATCAATCTCCTCTTTGTCTCCTACCTGGTAGCTCCATCTCTAGGATCATTCTTCTACCAATCTATCCACTGTCCCTCCTCTGAACATGTCCAAACCATCTCAATCTGTCTTCTCTAACTTTTTCTCCAAACCTTCCTGTCTGCGTTGTCCCTCTCATTCCCGATCCTGTCCATCTTTGTCTTTACTAAAAAGAATCTCAGCATTTTTTACTCCTCCACCTCCAGCTCTGCCTCCTGTCCTCTAAAAACTGGCAAGAAAAATAATTGTATATTCAAGTAAAAGTCACTAGATGGCAATGCTTCTCATTTATTGAATCTCTTACTCACAGAGTGGTTTGTATAGATAATTAAATAGATATTATATTGATGAAAGTGTTCTGACAATATCGCAAATTATATAACGACAAAGGGTTAATGAAAGACATCTGTAATCTTATTTTTTATTTATTTATTTTTGAGTTTCCAGCCTTCCAACCCATATTATTCTGACCTCTGTCTCTGAGACACTGTCTGGCAGAAGAAATTAATTCGTCCACTAGGTGGCAGCAGACACAATTCACAATTCTTGTGTATTGCACAGAAACAGATTAATTTATAACAAACATGGCGTTTAGGAAATTGTTCCCAAACAGTAAAATAATGTCTAATAAAACACCAGAGCCTCATGTTCAACACCAACTGTGTTTTCCTTCAGAAAGTGTGACCATCACCCCTAAAGATTCCCGCTGGGTCGGTGCCTGGTGGATGGGCTTCATGGTGTCGTCTGCTTTACTGCTCATGTCCAGTGTTCCCTTCTGGTTCCTGCCTCGCTCTCTGCCGCCGAACGAGGAACTCCGAGACAAGACGTGTCCAAAACAGACAACAGAAAATACCACAGACGATGGAATGGACAACAATCACAACCTGAAGTTAGGAGACATCGCAAAAGGTACAATTTCTTCTGGATTATTTTGTTTTCCTTAAGTGCGTATTCAAAGCTGATGTTGGCGGTGACTGTTGTTGGACAGGGTTCCTTCCATCCCTGAGGCGACTGTTGGGAACTCCTGTTTACTTCCTGCTCCTCTGTGGAAGCATCCTGAAGTTCAACTCTCTGATCGGACTGTTTACATTTAAAGCCAAGTACATGGAGCAGCAGTTTGGACAATCAGCCTCCAGGGCCAATTTCCTCATAGGTAAGATGGCAAACTCAGAAGTCAGTTATGATCCATTTCAAAATGAAAAAAATATGGGTTTGATTTTGTTATGATATCTTATATCTTAGATAGTTATAAAAATAACTTAATTCCACAAAAATGTGTATCTTTGCACATTTAACATTGATGTTATCTGCTGCAGACTGCATGAGGAGGAGACTCCTCCTCTGAAAGCGCTCCATCTTATTCATCATAGATCCAGTACTGATAGAGCTACAAGTCTTAGACAAAGAAAGTCTTGCGAAAGTTGCTTACGCATATTTCGGAAAGCTGAGGTTTAGAGCAGCTCATATCCTGAGGCCCCACTATATTATATTAAAATATATTATGAAATGTTTTTCTCAATATTTATGTTTTAACTATAATGTATATTATGAACATGGGTAGTTAGTGTAGGTCTGAGGATCATCTCTGTTCCGTTAGGGTGAAAATACAAAAATTACAGCAAATAATACAATTTATATTGAAAACTTGATTTAGCAGTGACTACATGAATAAAATATACAAGTTGAAACTTCAATCTTCAGAGAATATTTGGCACATTTGATGTATGTCGCCATCTACTGGCATTCTCAGACATTAGCTAGATGGATAGATAGATAGATAGATAGATAGATAGATAGATAGATAGATAGATAGAACTAAATCTGTCTTTATTAAACTTTACACCGGTGCTAGAGAGGCCTGATTAGTGGACCCAGCTGGCAGCACTTGGGCCACGAGCCATAGTTTCCCAAATCTACACGAAGAAGCCACTATAATTTTTTTTCCAGGTGTGTTGAACCTCCCGGTGGTGGCGGTAGGAATCTTCCTGGGTGGGTTGCTGATGAAGCGCTACAAACTGAGCGTGGTGTCAGGAGTTCAGCTCTCCTTCGCCACCTCCTTTGCCGCGTACCTCCTCCTGCTCCTGCAGTTCGGCACCAAGTGTGACAACATCCCCGTGGCTGGGCTCACTGTCGCCTACAACGGGTTAGTGCTGTGAAATGACATACTCTGATTCCTGATATGAAATGACATTGTGTTAAAATGACCGTTCGTCTCCACAGGACTGAGGAGGTGTCCTACCACAGTGAAATGCTCCTCTCAGAGTGTAATTCTCACTGCTCCTGTTCGGCTGAGGAGTGGGATCCAGTCTGCTCCGACAGTGGCATCACCTACACCTCCCCCTGCATGGCCGGCTGCCTCAGCTCCAGTGGATACGGCAAAAACACAGTAGGGACCTGGACAAAATTCTGCAAAATATTGTTTGGACCAGTGTTTCTCAACCACTGGGCAACGACCCCTTGGTGTGACATCATCACATTTACCATGAAAAAGGTCACAGATCTGTCAGAAAACAAATAAGTATTTATTGTATTTCCCAGATTATAAGCAGCTAAAAACCTATATTGTCACATAATCCAAGTGCGCCTTATGTGTGGATTTGGGTTGTGTTCATTGACCTCGAACACCACACCGTGTTGTGTTTTGCTGTAGCGCTACAGCTACTTTAGAAAGGAGCCTCGTGGAGTATGGAGACAGAAAAAAGTATTACTGTACTGGGGTCCAATGTAATGTTATGTGTGTATAAGGGCCCAAAATGCCACCTAAGAGTGAAGAGACAAGCTGCGTTGAGAGGTTTTCTGACTAAGTTGAATACAATTTGACTTATGACTACGTAGCGTTACTTAATCGTCCACTAGTGGGCAGCAGAGCAGTCAAAAAAACAGCCCAAATTCCTCGCACATGTTGAAACAAACAAATGCAATTAACTTCCCGATAAAGGCAGCATGTTAATGTCTTTATTGCGTAAAAAAAAGCAGCTGCCATTGGATTTTTAATCAGGCGCACCTCCTAGTGGCAGCTTATACAACCGCAGTGGTTCATGCTACACTTTGGGAATCTGTGATTTAAGACAAAGACAAAAGACAGACAAGTGGTTAAAACCACCTGTCTTGTTTATTTTGTTTCTTCAATTCCTGCCACTATATCAGTGCTGTGTTTCGCTAAACAGGACCAGGATTTAAACTGACTGCGTATTTGTCTCATTTCCACAGATCTTCCACAACTGCAGCTGCGTGTCTGTATCCTACCCAGCAGGGAGCAGCCACTCGGTGAAGTTGGGCCAGTGTCCCCACGCCAAGAGCTGTGGCCGCAGCTTCACCTCCTACATGGCCGTGTCTGTTCTCAGCTCTTTCATCAACTCACTGGGAATCACACCTGGCTACATGGTGATCATACGGTCTGTGGTGACATTTTAGCGAAAAAGATCAAAAACCAACAAACTCCGATAACTGTAACTAGACTCACACTGTGGACATGTTTGGTATTGCAGGTGCATTGCGCCAGAGCTCAAATCTCTGGCACTAGGGATTCAGACCTTGGTCACTAGGAGTCTCGGTGAGTCTTTTGGGTTGACTTATAGACTAAGGGACCTCAATTCCTGGTCGGAGGACCAGTGCTGGTCTAAAACTATATTGATCATAATGTCAAAGCTGAGGAGGAATTGGACATTTGTCCAAAACTTGGAGCTCTATCAAAACCTGATCTCTGATGAATGGGATTGAGCGCTTTCAGAGGAGGAGACGTCAGGGTCTCCTCGTCACTCTACAGCAACAGCAGCAGTGGACACACTGTGGCTGTTGGCATTACAATAACATAAATAATAAATTTGTTAAAATCGATGTCCTGTAATTTGACTCTATGTCCACAGGGGGGATTCCTGCCCCGGTGTATTTCGGAGCTCTGATCGACTCCACGTGTCTGAAGTGGTCGTTGAAGAAGTGTGGCGTCCGGGGGGCGTGTCGTATCTACGACTCAGACATGTACAGGTGTGTCATCAGTCCTGGACTCCTGTCCTTCAGCTGTGTTGACCTTCACTAACCTAACACCTTGTGGTCTCCATTCTCAGGCTCATCTTCCTGGGTCTGATCTCCAGCCTCAGCGGTTCCTCGTACGTCTTCATCATCGCCATCATCATCCTGTTGAAGAGACAGTCTCACAAACCGGAGCTGATGAACACACCGCGATCAAAAGCTGTGGTTGAAGTCCAGGCCACAGCTGTGGAGAAAAAGAACCAACTTGGTGATGGTCGAAATATATGCCCAAATATATGGGTGACGATGGTCAAGGTCAGGGAAGACACACTGGAGGAGCAACGCAGTGAACAGCTGACCACTGTCCAGCTGTGTCCCCCTCCTCCTCCTGCTCCTGGAGGAGAAGAAGAGGAAGAACAAACTTCTCACGAGACAAACCCGCTGTCAAAAAAAGACGACGACAGAGACGTGAATGAGACTGTAAAGAAATCTGAACAGTGACAACAGAGACAACTAAAGACTTCAGACAAAAAAGCCAAAATAGAAACTCTGACGCTGACATCGTTGGCCCTGGGACATGTTTAATTTTCATGAAGGCAGTTCTGTCAGATCTTTCTGGACGTCAAGGCGTCCATTTCTACCAACATGAACAAACTTAACCAAAAACATCTTCATAAAGTAGAACAAAAATAATAAATAAATAGAAAGTAAAGACGTCCAAACCTGACTCATGATTTGTAGAAAATATAGATATTTTTCCAACATGTCTTGATGAGTTCAAAACCCCAATCATGTTATAGATTTCATATGCATTCAATACGCCTGTAGTAGTTCATATTTCGACCACTTGGGGGCAGCATGATGCACAACAAGTACAGTATAGTCACGTTGAGTTCAGGTTGTTCTCCTTCGGGTAGTCCGACATTCATCTGATAAAGATTATTCTTCTTCTTTCTATTATTTATTAATCTTCATCCTCCTCATCTGTTACAGGGTCTCAGGGGCAACAGTCTCCACAACTGCCACCCAAATCACAACGCACCGTACTGTGAGCCTTGGTGAGCCCACTGGAAGTTTTGCGGCTTATTGGCAATCTGGCAGCTGGTGAATTAGGATCTAAAACTTTGTGGATCCAAATCTTCTTCCTTAACCACAGCGACACCTTGAGGCCTGCAGGTGAAACTACAATGTGTCTTTTTGCCTCCATATTTTCTCCTCCTGAAAATAATGTTCATCAATATGAACCAGGTTCACAATAAACCGTAAAACTCCCTCATACAGTAACATGTCAGCTCTACTCTTTATCTATTGTCTCTCAGGTGCTCAACCTCTGGAGCACGGACCTCTACTGTGCCATCTGAATGTATTTATTCAGACAGTTTTCTATTTTGTGACATATCGTTATAAAAACTAGAATATTGAGTCTCTGATAGGCCAGCTGCCGCCTCTATTTTGATCAAATTTTAAAGAAATATATAAATGACCTGACAATGTTTATATTTCAGTCTCTTGTTGCCTGTTGATTTAACATCCCTGTGTCATGGTGATGGCTGTGGTCCGGATGTGTTTGTATTTAACTTCTGCAGCAGTGTGATCGTGCACACTCTCAGTCATGGGCAGTCAGCGGAGACCATTATTTAATGACTACTTATCAATTAATCATTGCTTGATGACACATGACCTATGGCATGTTCACGACTCTGGGAATAGTAATGAAGCAGCTGAAGTGGTGATTTGAGCAGAGACTGATGTAGAGAATCAAGAAGAGCTCTGAAGAAACAAGGAAAAAGAGAAAAATTCATATTTTGGCCACTTGAGGGCAGCATGATGCACCACAGTCTGGTGTAATGTTCTATAGCAGTGCTTCCCAATCTTTTTCTGTTAGGCCCACCCTAGCAAGAAGAAAACAATTCGCGACCCCCAAACCCACCACCCACTTTTCACCGCAACTATAAATACCAGCATTTGTCTATAAAATAGTTATAGCTACACCTCTGCATAACATCGTATCCTTGCAAACATAAAGAAACAAAAAAAAAGAGCTTAAGTTCAACTTACTTACAAGGATGTGCAATTACACTTTATTGTAATACGGCGTGAATAAAAAAGCATGTTCTCCAGGGTCACATGCGCCCCCCTCAGCATCACACTGCGCCCCCCCAGGGGGGCCCGCTTCACACTTTGAAAACCCTGTTCTATAGGATCAGATTGCTGTTTAGTTGGAACATCCGTTTCTGAGGTGTTGAGTGGATGCGTTGTGTGAATTACAGTGAAGTCGTCCCCCGAGAGTTCAGGAAAATACGGCAGTGGAGTCGCGGCTGTTTCGTCATTAGAAAATTACAGGAAATGAAGGGAGGTGTTTATTGGACCCCGGTGGGTTTGGGGTCTCACTTGTCCATTAGGACTGCGCTGCGTCTCTGCGGTGAAAACCACCTGCACTCATCATCTAATGCCTGTGATGGCGTTTCCACGGTGAGACGATCAAACAGGACGATCGCTGTGTTAGTGATCAGGCTATTTAGAGACACAACGTTCTGGTTGCTTTTTATAATAACATGTCACAAAATGGAAAATTGTCTGAATAAATAGGTTTAGATGGCATGGTAGAGGTCCCTGCCCCAGAGGTTGGGGACCTTAAGGACAATAGATACTGAGTAGAGTAGAGTGACAGTTTGTTCTGATCCTAGTTTGTATTGATGAGTTGAAAACAAAGTTCTGAAGAATATGTTACATAAATAATAATATTTTGCTTTATTTGCACCTTGTAGTGTTGCCTGCAGTGGAGACTGATGAAGAAATAAGAAGAATAGAGTGGAGTCAGGATGGAACATCTGGAGGAAAAGAGTCAGGAGTGATCTGAGATAGAAGAGAGTCAGCTAAGGTGAAGGGACAGGTTTACAGGACAGTGGTGAGACCAGCCATGATGGATGGGTTAGAGACAC